>JAJOOR010001920.1:0-65276 GCA_036250505.1 Solanum acaule | reverse complement strand
CCCCTACTTTGACCCCCCGCCACCCAAAAAAAATTTAAAGTTTTTTTTTAAACAATATTTCCAATTTCAAATTTTTATATTTTCACCCCACCCCACCCCCTACCCGGGACCCCCTCCCCCCGGCCCCTGCCCCACCATCCCACCCTCCCCAAAAAGAAATTAAGTTTATTTTTAAAAAATATTTTCAATTTCAATTCAAAAATTATTTTATACTCTCTTGTAAAAATAAAAGATATTTTTCATTCATAAATCACACTAAAAAATCTTTTTCGGAAAATAATTTCTACTTATCAGCCAAACATGAGAAAATAAATCAAAAATGTACTTGTTTTCCAAGAAAACATTTTCTAGGAAAATATTTTTCATGGAAAACATTTTCTTTCATACCAAACACACCCTAAATCTGCAATTATAGTCTAATGTTGAGTCTGGAACCAAAAGGGCGACAAATTTTTCGAAAATTCCAAAAGGGCAACTCAATTATTTATGAAACCAAAAGGGCAACAATTTGTAACGGCGTCTAAATCAGGGTTTAAAAAATGAGGCACAAAAACCCATGAGTCTTACAAGGCGCAACAACTTTTAGCCTTGTAAGGCTCAGCCGCCATGAGGCTTATAAGACGCAAGGCTGTCAGCCGGTTTGTGTTATTTTTTAAGGAATTAATGTAATTACAAATTAAAGAGGGATAGATTGTAATTTCATATTAAAACTATGTGATTCCTAAAATGTACCCATTAAAGAAACCACGCTCAAATCCCATGAGATGACAATGACAATAACCCTTTCTACAACATCATCTCATTTTTTTCTGCTCTTTCGAACTCTCTCGATTCATATTTATTTATTTTTACAAACATCATTATCAAATTTTGTTTTACTAAAAGATGTACATAAGCTAGTGTCACTTTCATTGTTCATCTGGAAAAAAACTAGCTGTCAAATTCTCGACATTATATTGTTTTCGGCTGCCCATTATTTCATCATTCTATCTTTCGTATCCCATTAGAATTCTTCTCCACTAGCTGTACATATGCATGCGTATAGTCACAGACAGAACTAGAATTTTCACTAAGGATTCAAAATATAAAAACGTAAACATATAAATTAATCAAAAGAAATTTAATATCTACTATATCTATGTAAAATAATTTTCCGCCTAAGAAGGTTCATCAAAAATCCCTACTCCCAGCCAGGGGCGTATACAGGAGGGGGTCACCGGGTTCACGTGAACCCATGGTCCTCTCCCGAAATCATATATAGTAGTGTTATATTTTTTTAAAATATTTAAATATAGATGCTTGAACCCAAACTCGAAGTATCATATAATGTAGTACGATGATGATTGAGTGCACCTCTCTAGGTGAGGTTAGAAATTTGAATCTTTTATCTATCTTGTTTTAGTTTTCTTTCTAAGATTTTGTAACTGGTTTGGATAAATAAAAGTTAATTTTGGACCTATGATTTTAAAATTTTAAAATTTTAATGGTTTTCAGTAAAAAGAATCTAACCGATCAAATTTATGTCTTAGATCCACCTTTTTGTAATAGTGCACCCATTATCTATAAATCCTGAATACGCCTTTGGCCCCAGCCCCCAAGCAGCATACTCATTATACTTTATTTATTTTTATATACTTCATTAGCTGACTTCATGATAATTAAGATAATAAAAAGTGCTGGTATAGAAAACAAATTTTAATTAATTAGGTGCTTTATAAAATAAAAACGGCATATGTTGACAAATTCATTTAATTGTTTAATAAATCATGATTGGCCAAGAGTTGATTATCCAATAAAATTTTAGAAAATCAAAAGTTGATATATTCTCTATCTACCAAAAACAGTAGAACAATTGAGTAGTTAGCACCTCCATATTTGACCTCATTCGAACTAAGCTACTACTATACAATAAAAATATTATTCTAATTCTTCTTTCCAAATTTTTATTTCCTTAATTGTATGTTCCTAACCCATTCTTTAAATATTAATTAAGATTAAAAAAAGAAGAAGAGAAGTTAAGAAGTTGGACAAAAGTCTAGAATTATTTTTGCTCAACTTTTTAGCGGTTGCACATGTCTGTCGCGTTCGGTCACAATATTTTTTTCTACATGAAATTATAAGAAAAACAAAACAAACCAAGAAAATCGTTTCTGATTATTTTTCATGGCTTTTTTAAAAATACCAACAGCTTTCTGATCCATAATAAATAATTTTAAGAACTAATTTGTGTGTCAACAAGAGGGAATGTATCAAATTCTTAATAAACATTGCATGTTGCTAGTTCTTGTGAACTTACGGTAAAAAAAAGTAGTTTGGTGAAATAAGTTCCTGTCATGTGCTTAAGAATCGAAGATTATAGTAACCGATTATGTATTATTTTGTCTTGAATTTCAATAAAAAGTAACTTTTATAATTTAAACTCGTAACTTTATGATTATACGATAATACTTCTGAAACATTCGTTAATGACAGGTTAGAGGTAGCCATCAGGTCTCCATCGAACTTAATAATTTTCGTCCAAATTCTATAATTATCTTGAAAATTTAATAACGTAAGAGTATAAGAATTTCGAACACATAAACTTCGAATTCTGACTCTGTTCAACCAGAATAATCAAATGACTATACTGATTTTAAAATTTATTACATTATGATATTCCAATTTTTCTCATGGATATATACTTGTTAATTTGTTGTGAATAGAGAGGAAAATAGATTAAAGGTCTAGATATGGGACCCAACCACCGAAATTTAAGGGGTAAGATTTAATATTAGTCATTTATATATAAGTCTAATAAACAAAAGTCATGCTAGCAATTACTTTATTGAAATTCTAATTAGGTTAGATGCTGTTTATTTAATAAACAACAATTAACTCAAATCCAAAATGTAACGTGTCATGTTTATAAGAGGCTTAGTCCAAATTGACAAAATGTAAACAACCGTTAAAAAAAGAGATATGAATACATAATTATGTCTAAAAAAAATTTAAATAAAATTCCCTCTTCCACTGAAAAAATAAATAAAATATGAACAGGTATGGAGTTTTCTGACCTGTTCTAATTAATAATTACCCTTTGTCTATTTTGTCCTTTTCCCTTTATTGATTTTTTTTTTATTCAAATGGTGAAAGAATAACTATCATAGTCCATAACAATAGTATATAATTTAGCTTATCACGAAAACGACAGATTGATGTAAGTACACATAAATATAGACCAAAGAGGAACATAGAGAGCCATACCAACAAAATACATTACTAGTACTCTTTCTCTCTGTTTTAATTTGACGCCAAATTATAAAAAAAATTATTTTTTTAAAATTTTATAATTTTAAACTAAAGATATGTAGAATATATTAAAATATTTTTTAATCTTATAATCTTAAACACGTAGATAGAAATTTAGAATTAAAAAATTACCAAAAACGAAAAAATATACATTTATAAACAAACTAAAAATAAAAATAAAACAAATAATTTAAAACAAAGCAAGTACTTGTTACTCGAATAGGAGAGCTGACAATTGAAACAAAGTTATTAAAAGTACTTGTCACTAGAATATCATTGAGTGATTTTAGGAGAAAAATTAGTGAGCTATAAGATGAGGAAGAAAGTGTAATTTATATAAAACGGAAAAGAATCAATCAAAAGAGGAGTCATTTAACATTGGGAAACAAATTGGATTTGTGGGTCCCATCATTCTAACTAAACAGTATTGACGATTTATAATTAGATGAAACTATAGCTAAATTAATAAATCATTAATAGATATTTGCTTGGTTGAGTAATTTTTCCATAATATTACTCCTTGTTCGTTGAGAATGGTAGAATTTTGATTTACACAAATAATATGATTTCTCACTCTTTTCTTGAGAACTTAAAAAATAAATTAAAATAATAAACAAAAAAGGAAAATATATTTTTTCTTGCAAGTATTACTGTTGGGGTCAAAGTTATGATCAGACAATCAGTAACCCCTCAATTTATGGATGGAATTAGTTGGATCAGAACGCAAGCTACAAGTTGGCGAGTCATCTTCATTTCCAACTAAGCTAGAGGTGTCGGGGCGGATTGGGTTTAATTTGGATGGATCAAATTGAGTCGAGTTAAAAAATGAGTGAGTTATTGATTCGTTAAAAGTTATTTAAACTGAAATAGATTGAATCGAAATGGACTAAAATGCATATCATAATTCAATTAGTTTAATTTTTATCAAGTTTTAATTATTTTATTTGTTCTTTTATAAATTTGTAGTAGTTAGTAAAATTATTTTTTTCTTCATTATGTCTAAATATAACATATTAAATAAATAAAAATTAAAATATTTTAATAAGATTTTTTATGACTCAATTTTGGCTACATCTCAACTCAATTCTTAATGAGTTGAAATGAGTTCACCTGTAATAGATTGAATTAATATATAAATTGGCGGTCAATAACCCGTTCAAACTTGAATGAATTGGTAAGGGCACCTGATCCCTTTGTGTGAACCATGCATTGGTAAAAATGACAGTTGGAAATAGTACACTGCCAACAATAGTCCTGCAGGAGCGCGACGCGCATTCGTGCTGTGCAGCAGAGCCGTTGGCCAATGGTATTGCTGGCCTTACTTTTGGGTTTTCGTTCACATCACATATAAGGCCAACATCATTAGACACAACCTTAGTTTTTGCACTCTCTAAAAGGATTGAAGAATATTGTAAAGACCACACACCAGAAATATCTTTCGGCAAAACAACAAGGGACCTGATAGAGTTATCTTCATTCCTAGTTTTTCTTAGGTTTATATTTCAGTGTTTCACGTTGTAGATATCTTCCTGAGTTATAAAGGAAGTGGATCAGTGATTGTTCTTAGTGAATATCGTTTGGAATCATAGCTAGAGTTAGCTATTGGAGTTGTTGAAGTCTAAATCAACTAGAGTTAGTTGTTTTAGTGGGCAATAGAGTTATTGCTTAGTTTCCTTTGTAGTAGAGTTACTACATTGAGGGGGAAGAGGTTTAGAGTTAATTTCCTAGGTTACAAGAGTTTGTAATCTGAACATTGCTCCGTTTTGAGTGAAATGGAGTTGGGTTGAAATCCTATGAGTACAGATCGTGATTTTTACCGCCCTTGAGCAAGGGGATTTCCACGTAAAACTGCTTGTGTCTTTCACTTTATCATTTGCATTTTTATTACTGTTCTTGATGTGTCAAGGGACCTGGTCCTTGACGAATAGTGGACGGATACATTCTAGCAATTGATATCAGAGCTTGGGCTCTCTAACTGGTTAACACCTAGTGAGAATCTCGTGGAAGAATGACTGCTCCACTAAAGATGGAGGAAGGACAATCATCAACAAGGCCCCCGAGGTTCAATGGCCAGTTCTATAGCTGGTGGAAGACAAGAATGCATGACTTCTTGATGGCTGAAGACAACGAGATGTGGGATGTAGTGCTTGACGGTCCGTATGTTTTAACTGTTGAGGTAAATGAAGGAGAAATCATCAGGGTGATTCCCAAAACCCGCCAATAATACAATGAGGACGTTATGAAGAAGACCGAGAAGAATTATAATGCTAAAATGTTGTTGGTATGTGGCAAATCCTTCCTAAGTCATGGGCTAGTAAAATCGACGATATAAATGAAGCTAAGGACCTGAAGGTCCTGACCATGGAAGCCCTAATTGGAAACCTTCAAACTCATGAGATGAACAACAGAAAGCGTCAAATAAGGAGGTGAAGAGGGACAAGTCACTAGCTCTCAAAGTGGCATCAGGAGAAACTTCTGAAGAAGATGAATACATGGCGTACCTTACTAGGAGATTTCAAAAAATTATGAGGAAACATAGAGGTTTTCGGAAGGCAGGAAACTCCAGCAGAGCTGCTAATGCAAATGACATATGCCACAAGTGTAGAAAACTAGGGCATTTCATCAGAGATTGCCTCATGCACATAATTGAACATAAAGACTTTGCAAAGGCTGGAAGAGACAAAGACAAGAGAAGGGATCCAATCCCTGATAAGAAAGGATGAAAATTTGTTGTTGACGATGTTGTGAAGAAGGCTCTAGCAGTCTGGGGAAATTCTTCAAGTGAATCAGAGGAGATGGAACATCCTGAAGATGCCTACATGCTCGTAGTTAAAGATGATGAGGATCCCTATGATGAAATGTTTGCCTTCATGGCAAAGTCTGATGATGAAGAAGCTGAAGAAGAGGTAACTCTTTTTGACCTGAAACGAAACTTGCATGTCTACTCTGTTAAACGATTGAGAAATCTAGTTGTTGTTTTGATTGACTCAATCATTGAGTTGACTACTGAAAAGGATGTCATGAATAATAGTCTGGATAACTTTCATGATGAAATGGTAGCCTTGGTTTCTCAAATGTCTGCAATGGAAGAACGAATGATTGTTCTAGAATTTGAAAATCTATAACTAAGGAAAAAATTAAGGGATAACTATGTTAAAGGAAAAGGTGAAGCTAGTAGCCTACAACTTGAACTATAAACTAGCTTAAATACCTCTGAAATGAAATTGGCTATGACCTTAGAAAGAAATGATCAGTTAGAAACACTACAAAAAAAACTGTGTTTACCGACGGGCAAAATCCGTCACTATCCATTTAAAATTCGTCACTAAACATGATTAGTGACGGATTAGCAACGGATTATTGACTGTTTCTATTACGCTCGTTAATAAGTTCTTAGTGACGAAAATATGAGTTCCGTCACTAGTTTAGCGACGTCATAGTGACGAAATATTTCCGTCGCCACTAGTTAGCAACGGACATAGTCGTCATTATATTTATACAATTTTGTTGCTAATTTCATAATTCTAGGACGAAAAAATGAGTTCCGTCACAAGTTTAGCGACGTAATAGTGACGAAATATTTTCGTCGCCATTGTTAGTGACGGACATAGTCGTCATTATATTTATATAGTTTTGTTGCTAATTTCATAATTCATTTCGTCATTTTGGATAAATTTGCGACAAAATTTCCGTTGCAACATATTCTGTCTCAACATATTAGGCCTTCTATAATCCGTCGCTAATCCGTCGCCAACATTCTTTACATAGCAACGACCAAATAGTCACTAAATTTTTTGCTACATACATTTGGTTAAAATATCTAAAGAAAACTATCAAGTACTCTCAAATGAACCTACATTCATCAAAATGTTACTACACAATTCGTAGTTTCCAAAAAACATGACAATATCAAAAACTAAATCTGCGGGAGACTAAGGGATACGATCGTCACTTGAAATTGAGGGATCAACCTCATCCACATTAGTAGTAGGAGACACTATGGGTGTCACAAGCGATGGGTTGCCAGAGGGATTAGTAATCGCTGCTTGCACCTGCTCAACAATAATAGGAATAAGATGACTAGTAAGTGTAGGCATCATTTGCTTTACAAACTCATCCATTTTTGTTGTCGATGTTGATTGAGAAATTAGAGGTGGTAATGATGATGAGCCACAATGATTCTGCCCATAGTAATTTTGTGCTTCAAATCCAAGATCGTATATTCTTTTTTCTTTTCTCCTCACGCAGCTTAGTAATATGCTTTACATTGATCAATATCAGTTTGAGACACAATTTTTTCCCGTAATATTTCTTCATATTTTTCCTATAATAAGTAGAGGAAATGAGAAAGCATTAAAGATAAGGAACAAAACAAATTTTGAAGGAAAATGCAGAAAGATGCATAAGCTTTTAAGCTTAAATGCAGTGTACATTTTTCAACCATATGATAAAAAACAAGACAAGAGGTCTCAAGACCCCCCAAAAGACACACACAAAACAAGACAAGAGGTCATACACAAAAGCACTTTACGTATGATTAAAAAAAATCAAGGAATCAAGTTACAGGGAACTACTCTGATGATGCACAATCCTCAAATTTCTCATTTGGGATTCAGGACAACCCAATGGTGTCTACTCCAACTCCCATTCAAATTGAACTGCGAAAGGAACCTGCAAGCACTCACACTATGGTCGAAAGAACGCAGCCTACTCAACATGATAATCGAAAGCTGTATAAAGGTAAAATCGAAGAATAACAAATTCAAGACAATAAGAAGAAATCAGGTAAGCCCCTTCCTAACAATAACTGTGATGATGCTTACACTAATAGTGAAGTTCATTTACACAATGGTGTAAATGAACCAATTAGCAAGAATATTACTCCTTTGCAACATGCACATAAACATGCCCATGGAGAGATTGTAATTTTATCTAGTAACATAAAATTCTCAGTTGACAAATACTAGAACCCAACATCAAATGGACAAGAACATCCCAGGGAAATCAAAATCACCAACAACAACCACAAAATAATACCAAGAAGGACTTTTTGTTTTTAGATTAAGATTGGTGTTATGAATTAAATGGTGCATGCAATTTATGCAACTTACAGAAATGCCAATTCACATAGGATGAGAGCCCAGGAAAAATCTAGATTTATACATTCATTGATTGGAATTTGAAAAAGAAGGCAAGGTCGAGAGCTACAGAAGAAAGGAAAAGAAACGAAACGTTTGAAACCTGATTGACCAAGGTACGAAATCATCACTTTCACTGCAAGCTTTAACTTGATGCTAACTACTTTTTCTTCTTACTACCACCAACCTTTGATTTCTTGTTAGCAGCTCCTTTCTCAGTGGTGTGAGCTGTTTCCTATCTTTTAAGTGGAGTGGATGTGCTAACTGGAGCAACTCCTTTCTATTGCCTTTGTAATGCTATCAATGTTGAATCCATTTTCCTTTAATAGAAAGTTAACTCAATCCCTGAACCAGCTTCCTATACAATTATTCAATCATATGTTGCTCGTCTAAGGCACAATAAGTCCAAAAATGATATTCCTATTGAGTTTATTAGCCCTGTTAACACCACTAAACAGGGGCTGCCAGTAGTGGTATTTTAGAAAGATGATTACATGGTCAAGATGGCAGCCAAATGTAAGTTTACTCTTGTTGGATAATGACTTACACCTGAATTACACTAAAATTGCACCAAAAAAAGTCTCAAACAACACCTAAATTACGCTAAAGTAGCATCAGATTCACTTTAAAACAGGACTGAAATTGCACCAAAAACAAATGCACTAGAGTCACACTAAAACAACACGAATCGCACTAAAACAACACTAAAATTGCAGCGGAAAAGCATTAAAACAACACTTGCATTATATCAAAAAAGCAGCAACAAATACGCTCTAAAATACGACTAGAATTGCGCATAAAACAACTGCACTTGAGTCACACTAAAACAACAGTAGGATCGCACTAAAAACACTAAAATTGCAATGGAAAAGCATTAAAACAACACCTGCATTATATCAAAAAAGCAGCAACAAATACGCTCTAAAACACGACTAGAATTGCACAAAAAACAACTACACTAGAGTCATTCTAAAACAGAAGTAGGATCGCGCTAAAACAACACTAAAATTGCAGCGAACAAGCATCAAAACAACACCTGGATCATACAAAAACAACAACAACTAATATGATTTTGAACCAATAAGACCTGACATTTACATTTTTAGATAGGCTTTAAAGTTTGACTTACATGGAAAATTCGAGAACGTTCACCAACAAATGATTTTCCATCATGACCATATGTATGAACGTGCAAATGTAACTCACTTGGTGTTGGATCTCTACCTTTTTCAATAGCCTATAAAAAAGAAATCACTTAATTATTAGATATAATCATATTAAGTGCATATTATGTGTTCAGATACAAACATATACCAGACAAGAAGATGTTAGTTAAAGAGTTCGTAAAATATATACTCACAGGTTTCTTGCGATATTCTCCAATTGAGATAGAGCCGCACGTGTGAGTCCTAACAGCAACTTCACGGCCATCACGACGATTCTTTGCATTTATTTCTGCCTTCTTAATACACTCATCACTTCCCCAAAGTTGCATCCATCTTTCCCACACATGTTCAGGTGCAAAACCTGGCCTAACTTCTCCCCCTTTTATTTTAGAAATGAAATTCCTGTATTTTACTACTGCCTTAACCAACCAGTGTCTCTTCACTTCATTTTCACTAATGGAAAATTCTCAATAGATTTTTTTCTGAAATAAATTTTGAAAATAATACATTAACGTCCTATCTATAAATGTGAATACACTTACTAAACTCACTAACGATGAAAAGCAATACCTTGAATTCTCCAAAATAAGCAGTTCTTACGTCATTTGAGACACCTTTCCAATTGATTCCATTAGGATCAACTTCACTTTTGAAAGACTTGGATATGAAATTAGAGCATGGTTTAAATGGTTCCAACCCGTGTAAAGTCGAAGAGGTCATTAGGAGGGTTATCATAAATCAAAAATAATATTAGTATCTGACATTATATTTATCAGTGCTAACAGAATGAATAATCATATTACTGATAAGCTAGCAGTAAAATAGGAAAAAAAAAGCTAGCAGTTATAAACTGATTTTCAGATCGCACATGATCTGGAAATTTTTTACTTGGAATTCTGCCCAGCAATTTTGCAAATTTTTTACTTGAAAAATCTGCAAATTTGACAGATGCATCACCTGAGAATCTTGCGCAGCAGTACTAATGTTCAGAAGATTAATAAGCTAGGCACCTAGCAGATGCATCACCTAACTAAGAATAAAATTTTAAGGGTGCATACATGGATGTACTAAGAGCAGATGATATTACAATGAATAAGTAACAACAACTAGCCTGCAACTTGAAGTGTATATAGAGAGTATTCTAGGCAGCAAGACAATCAATGACAAAGGCTACATGTTACAACCCTGAATATTCAATGAAATTCACACCAATCTCTTTCATAGTTTCTTACTATCGTAAAGAAAGATCAGTTCATTCTAACAGAAGCAACACATAATAAACATTTGTTGTTCAAATAGATTGAGTTCATAAACATTCCAACAGAAGCAACACAAACTAATTCTCAGCACGTCACTACGACTCTTGACAAAAATCCTAAATGTACACCTATAGATTGAGTTTAAAATTTTCATTTACAGTAGGTAAACTGAAGCTGCTGCAAATGTCGTCTGTAGTGTGCATTTTGAGCTTCTAGCTTGAAAGCTTAACCAATTCCTTCAAAAGCAGTATGGTCCAAGCATGTAAAGCCAAATAGAATACAAATACACTTTAAAAATAGGTACAAATACACTTCAAAAATAGGCAGCCGCAACTTAAGGGTGGAGATATTACATGATATTAGAAACAATATTTCTTTGTTAGAAAATTAGGGAAGAAGCCTAAGTAGAAAGACAAGGGTAAGTAGAAACAAGTTACAAGAATTAAAGCAAAAGAGTGGACTAACCCTGCATGAGTTATAAAGACAAGGATTCGTGTATGGCTATTACCTGTTGGGCTACCCTGAGGAGACTGACCTATTACATTACTCTGATTTGGTGTAGCAGCAACTGTGTTGGTATGATCTATTGGGTTACTGTGAGAAGACATACCCTGACCTATTACGTTACTCTGATTTGGTGTAGCAGCAACTGTGTTGGTATGATCTGATGGGTTGTTTTGAGTAGACAGACCCTGACCTATTAGGTTATTCTGATTTTATGTAGCTGGAGGTGCCTCAGAGATGGTTGGACTGATACTTTGAGTTGACGTTACAATGGTTAGGGTACCACCTTGTTGAGGAGAAATTATAGTGGGCATGGGAATAGTTGGCATGCTTACACGAATAGCAGGATTACTCCTACCTGAGGATTTGCCACGACCTCTGCCTCGAGCCATATTTGTAAACAAATATAAAATATATATTGTTGTTAGATCATGACTATTACAAAATAGAATAAAACATTATCCATAATAATGAGAACTATTACAGTAACAAAAAGTAGAGTGAAACACTTATCACAATCAGTAAATAACTGTAAGTAATTCTAATAAGGAATCCTTTATATTAACTGTAAGTAATTCTAATAAATGCATAGTAAACTAGAATGTATAACAATTATTAAAGCTGCAATTAGTAGATTTAATTAAGAGTTAGAATAAGAAATAGAATACACATAGTTAAAAGTAGAAACTGAAGAACATTATCCTAAATTAAAAATCAGAAACAAAGAAAATACATTGAAGATACAATAGTAGATTATCAAGCACTAGTCACTATTTATGTCTTCTTCAAACTCTTCCTCTTCCTCATTTTCAGGACATTCAATTTTACTTCAAGCTAAACGAAATGGAAAGAATTCATAGTTAAAATATCATATTTTCATAACACCCAAACGACTAAAATCTCTATTTTTAGTGGTTCACTGAAATGATTCCTAGTTAGGGTTCATATTTTGCAACTGGAAAACAATGGTATGTCGAGTTAATCTGATATCCTAATGCAGGAATCTGACCGAAATTCCTAGTGGGGGTTCCTAATTTTCAGAGAGAGAGTTGAAAGTCATCAAAATCGAAGCTGGCCTAGATGTAGAAATATTGCAAATTGGAGCTAGGGTTTTGATTTTATAATTGGTTCATGATAAACCTAGCTTGGGAAATTGATTCCCTTTGATGTCTGAACCAACAAATCCATTTGGGGAAACTGAAGCTTTGAAATCGAAAATGGAGTTTGAGCGCTTACCTTTCTAGATGGAGACTTGCTTCAGAGCTTTGAGTGTTACCTGCTTAGAGATGGAGTTTGAAATCGAAATGGAGTTTCAGAGATAGAGGGCTTGGAGTTTCAGAGCTTCATCTCTGAAAAGTGTAAGTGTGAGTGTGAATATTTTGTGCCCTAAGGATATATCACTTTAAAAAAAATTCCAACGGAATTAGTGACGGATTATGACATTCGTCACTTTCAAATAAATATATATATATTTAGAAAATATTATATTGACGGATATTTTTGTCACTATATAATATAAATTTTATAAAAATATATATAAAAGTTTAGCGACCTTTTTTTTTGTCACTAATTCCGTCGCAAAATATTAATTTAATTTGTCACCCTTATTTTGTTACTAAATCCGTAGGGAAAATTAGGCGCCAAAATTTCGCGCTAATATTTAGCGATGAATTAAATATTCCATTGCAAATCCATCGCTATATTATAAATCAAAAAAATCAATTGTTAATTTGCAACAAAATGGTAATTTTGTCGCAAATCCGTTGTTATATAGTGACGGAATATAGTTCGTTGCAAATAGCCGTCGCTAAACGTTGTTTTTTTAGTAGTGAAAGGAACATGGTCGGTTTCAAAGAAGAATAGAAAAAATCTCTTAAATGGACCACTTCCTCGATATTGTTTGCGAATTGTACTAGTCAAGGTCAGAAATGATGGGAAGGGTTTAGGAAGCGTGAACATAAGCCCTCCCTATAATCTTCATAGCAAGTATGTGTTAGCGTCTGACAATTTGTTGTGCCTTCATTGTGGGCGCAATGGTCATCTGAAGAAGGAGTGTCCAACTTGGAAGAGAACCCAAAAAGCCTCTCAAACTACTCCAAAAAAAAAATTATACAGAACAAGGGACCTAGTCATAGTTCTAGCTCTTTTCTTCACAAGAGAAAGTCCATCTTACTATACTGGACAAACAATTCTTTTATTATGTCTTTATCTGTTTACTGGGGACTCAGAATGAAGTGGGTTCCCAAATCTAACAAGTAATCTATGTTGCAGAGGAGTGGAGGAAGTAGCAACCAGTGCTGGTTCATGGATAGTGGATGTTCGAAGCACATGACTTGAAAGATTGAAAACTTCCTCTCACTCAAGGCACTTCAAAGTGGAGGTGTCTCTTTTGGTAATGGAAAGAAAGGATATATTCTAGGAGTTAGAAGAATTGGAATTTCTGTTGAACATTCTATTAAGAATGTATATCATGTAAATGGGTTAAAATACAATTTTCTTAGCGTCTCACAAATATGTGACAAAGGAAATGAAGTCAAAATCTTATCAGAAAGATGCATTGTTACAAATCTGATTTCAAGGGAAATGATCTTAACTGATAGAAGGTGCAAGAACATGTATGTTTCTGATCTGGATACTACTCAAGGAGATGATCTAACATGTCTTAGTGCCCAAACTGAAAATGCTAACTTGTGGCACAGAAGACTTGGTCATGTGAGCTCCTCTCTACTGAACAAACTGGTATCTAGGGACCTGGTTCGTGGATTACCAAAGCTGAAGTTCAGTGATGATAAACTATGTGATGAATGTGTCAAAGGGAAGCAGATCAGATCATCTTTCAAATCCAAGAAACAAGTGAGTATATCAAGACCTCTTGAGCTAATTCACATAGATTTGTGTGGCCCTGTGAAGATTCAAAGTAAAGGTGGAAAGAAGTATATAATGGTGATTGTGGATGATTATTCATGGTTCACTTGGACTATGTTTCTAAGGTCCAAAGATGAAATGTTTGATGTGTTGATGGCATTTGCAAAAATGATTCAGACAAAGTTAAATGTCAAGATCGCAGGGATCATGTCTGATCATGGAACTGAGTTTGAAAATGCCAAGCTTGACAATTTTTGTGCGGAAAATGGCATTCATCACAACTTTTCAACTCCAAGAACACCTCATCAAGATGGTGTGGTTGAAAGAAAGAATAGAACTCTGGTCGACATTGCCAGAACCATGTTTATTGATTCAAGTCTTCCAAAGAACTTCTGGGTTGAGGCAGTGAACACTGCTTGTTATGTGACCAACACGTGTTTGATCAGGTCCATTCTAAACAAAACTTGTTATGAGCTTTTATACAATGGAAAGCCTAAATTGAGTTATCTGAGGGCTTTTGGATGCAAATGTTTTGTACTAAACAATGGGAAGGATGATTTGGGTAAATTTGATCCTAGAAGTGATGAAGGGGTGTTTGTGAGATATTGCTCTTCAAGTAAAGCTTATAGAGTCTACAATAAGAAGACATTATGCATTGAAGAAAGTGTTCATGCGATCTTTGACGAGATTGATGGTATTAAAGATCTTGAGAACAAGGATAATGATGAGATAGAAGAACTTCTTCAAATTCAGAGAGATAGTCAGAATGAGTTACAAGCCGAAAGATCTCAAGATCCAATTGTTGTTGAACCATATCAAATTGAAAAAAGTCATTGAAGTTGCTGAACCTGAAGAGGGACCTGGTCTGTTTGATAATGTTGAACCAAGAGATGCAGTTCAACCTGCAAATGAAGAGTCTGTGAATGAAGAAGAGGAAGTTTATCAACCTCAATCCTTGACTACCAAGTCAGGGTGGAAGCACAAGTCCTCTCATCCCCTTGATAATATTATTTCTCCTTTGAATTCTGGAATGCATACTAGGTCCCAAATAAGAAATCTAGTTGCATTCTCAGCATTTATATCGAGTATAGAGCCAAAAAATATCAAGAAAGCCTTAAGGGATGCTGATTGGGTGAACTCCATGCAAGAGGAACTTCACCAATTTGAACGAAGTAAAGTGTGGCACCTGGTTCCTAAGCCCCCAATAGAATTGTAATAGGGACCAGTGTTGACACCCAATTTTGACCCTCCCCGATAATAATTAATTCCCGAGCTTCTTAATTTTTAAACGATTTAGAGTAATTAACTTTACGAAATTCAAATAGTTTCAAGGTTACTTTAAGTAAATTTTTATAGTATTTTAAATAATAAATATTTTATAATTATATATGTAATTAATGTTTCTTAAATATTCGAAAATCGTCTCAAAAGATCTTATTTAAGTTAAATCCCCAATTGAATTAATAGAAATAAGTATATTTATAATTTTAAGTTATTTAGCGTATTAGTTTATTTATTTTATTTCGTTAATTTTAAGAAGCTTGTTAATTAATTAGTTATAATTCGTCGTATTTAGCCGAATCGCTGGATTAAATTCAAAAATGGTTATATGCCTACAATTGCAATTCAGCTAGATTTTTGCGTTTTCAACCCTTTTGCCCCATCTTAATCCTTTTATTTTTAAAGAAATTAGAAACCAAGGTTAGGCCATTCACTTAGAATTTTCAGCAGCCCATATTAGTTTCCAGAAGACCCTTTTTTTTTTATTCTCTAATTCAGAGAGATCCAGCCCAACTCTTTCTTCTCCTCAACCTTGACCCGACCCAAATCCTTGTTCATCAAGAGAAGACCCAGAACGTTCAGGAACTACACATAGCAGCAGCTCAAAGCAAGTCACGGCGTCTTCTCGTTTGACTCAAAACGACAATCCAAAATAGCAGAAAATGACTCCAAGTACACGGAGGGCAACACGGCGTCTACACGTGTAGTTCACGCTCGCGTCGTCTCCTCTGTCCAGCACGATAGTACTATTCCAGTCGGTTTTTTTGGCAAAAGGCGTCGGTAGAAGCAACGCGAATTCGTCCTTGCCAGCGCAAGATGAGGCCACGCAGCATAAGAGGGACGTTGGAGTCGATCCAACCGTCTGTCTCCTTTTCCTCTTCCGGAATGGGTCGAAATTGCAAGAAAAAAGATGTTTCGCTCTAATGGTGAAAGTTTTTGAGTTTGAATTGAGAATGGGCTTTGTCTAGTCCGGATTTTTCACTCGTTTCCACCCAAATGGTGAACCCTAATCTCCTTCTATATATTCTATTCTCTTTCAATATTGTGGGAGGTGAAATTTTTATCAGTGAAAAAAAAGAGCAGCTTGAGAAAATTAATTAAAAATACGCATTAAATACACTTCAAAGACAGAGGAGGTATTTAGTTTCAGTGTTTGGGTTCAATATTCAGCCCAGATTTCCTGACCACCGCTAGCGTTTGAGTCTCGTGGTGGAAGAATCGTATTCGCTGGCTTATCGTTCCTGTTCATTGCCCGCAAGAAGGTAAAACCTCTCCTTTATTTTCTGCTCGTTTAACATCCAGTTGCTCATCATTTCTTATGTTTGTGTGTGTAGCCGAGCCCTCTCAATCTAGAGTGTGGTTATTTTTTTGTGTACTCGTTGAATGCATAAACTTGTGCTATTTGGCTGTCATTTGTCTACTGCGGGACTTATTTGTGGAGCATCTTGAATGTTTGACACTTTATTTTTATTTATATTTTATTTTACTTATTGGCTAATCGAGTCAATCTTAACATGTTCTATCATAGCAGTATGCTCCAGTATTTATGCATAGCAATTTCTGTGGCTTGTCTCCCTGCTGTTAGTTTGGTTAAGAGAAAGTATTATAGTTTGAATAATGGCTTATATACCAAAAGATATCTTCATAAATATTCGTTTGAGTGATTTTACACATTGGTTTGCTGTTGAAATTCTCTTTAGTAGAGCTTTAGTTATTAGTAAAGCTTTCGTTACTTTCAATTTTACATAACTGCTTGATTCATATCGTGGATTGTGTGTCTTCCTCAAATAAATATTTCCTTTAGCATAAAATATTCATAGATGTCCTCTGTTTAACTAGCCATGTAATAAATGTGTACATTTGGAAAGGACTGGCTAATTTTCTCAAATCTGTTAGTGATTTGATCACTTATATTTGTTTATTTGATATCACTGCACACGAGTTGTGGCTGGTCCCTTTTTACCTATGGTAGTGGTTTAGCCCCATACTTAGTTTATTCATATATTGTTCACTTCTTCCGTTAAAATTTCAATGATTTGTTTGACTTTAAAGGATTTCTAATTTGTTTATCATTTTGAGGGTGAAGTTCAATATAGTTTACGTGTGTATTACAGTTTTTTAGTTATTTGAAAGCATGATGGATTTTTTTTTAATTTTAGTTTATGTTTTTTCTTTGTATTTCGTTGATCATGGGTACTGTTATCAGTCACCCTTTTAACTTATTAATTTAAACAGTCAGTGTGCTCTTTTAACTATTCATTTAAGCTGGGGGTGTTTCATATGAATACAATTGAATCTGAAAATTTCGCTCTAATTGTTAGCATCCTTCATTAGCATATCCGCTTATTTAATGAGTTGAGTAACATTTGCTTGCTATGGGATTTAAGTGTCAAATAGTATCTTAAACGGTCTTTACTTTAGCATGACTTGGATTTAGTGTCTTTGGAGTTTGCATTCCTTTGTTCAGGTCCATGTTGTTTAAGCACAGCCAAGTTATTTACTTTGTGTTGGTTTAGGGGTTGTTATGATTCGTTTTAGATATGTTGTTACTATATTATTCTCGGGTACTAATCCTTATTATCGTTTCATTGCATGTGAAATCTGTTCGAGTCCTCGCGGACTCTATCCTCAATTTTCCTTTGGGCCATGGAAGCCCAATTCTATTTTTATCCGAGTCGGCCCCCCATAAAAGTCGACGAACAGGTCCAGAAGTCGAAAGGAGCAACAAATCAAGAAAATTGAAAAATTTGGGCCAAAGGCCCATTCTTAATTCAAAAAATTTGTATTTTGTTATTTTGGGCATAAGCCCACTTATTTGCTATTACTTGTTAGTTTTTTAGGACAGGTGGAGAAATTGGGCGTAAGGCCCAAAAGAAAGATAGCTATTATATGTTAGACTAAGACAGGTGCAGGTGACTCAAATGGGCCAAAGGCCCAAAAATGAAAATGGGCCCAAATACTGGCCCAAGCGAACAGGAAAACCAGAAATGGGCCCAAATCTCTTTCCCTCTTTGTCTTACTATGTTTATTTACTTGTTAGTATTTGCCGTTAATTTTAAGGTTAGGAAAATTCAAATCCCCGTAAGACGTTTCGCTTTAAAAGAAAATTAACTAAATTAGCCATCTCTTAACAAGATTTAAAGAAATAATTTTATAAGATAGCTCCTTTAGATAATATTTAAATATTTCCCTTTTTCCCTTTTAAAATGGTTCTAACTATAAAAACTGCTCAAATCAAATTAAGTTAAATTATTTTAGCCAAATAAATTAATTGTCGGATAACCGCATTAGCGGATATTCTAGGTGCTTTAAAAACCTTCCTAGAATATTAATAGGAACCTCGAACCCCTCTTTAAATATTTTCAAATGATTTCCTATTTTAATCTTTTGGAAAAAATTGATTTTCGTAATTTTCCTTAAAAAATTAAGTGGCGACTCTAAAACCAGTCCAATTATATTTTCCTAATAAAACAACCAGATGGGTGTTCAAAAACAAGATGGATGAGCATAGCACTATTACAAGGACCAAATCAACACTGGTGGTGCAAGGATATAACCAAGAAGAAGACATTGACTATGATGAAACCTTTGCCCCTGTGGCAAGGATGGAGGCTATCAAAATTCTCATTGCCTTTGCAGCCTTCATGGAGTTCAAACTGTTTCAAATGGATGTGAAAAGTGCATTCCTAAATGGTTATCTGAATGTAGAGGTCTATGTGAAACAAACCCCCTGGACTTGAAGATATTGACTACCCAAATCATGTACTCAAGGTAGACATGGCTTTTTATGGCTTGAAACAAGTTCCCAGAGCTTGGTATGAGAGACTGTCCAGGTTTCTTTTGGAAAATGGGTTTAAAAGAGGTAAATTTGATAATACCCTCTTCTTGAAAACAAAAGGTAAAAAATTGCTCATTATTCAGGTATATGTTGATGATATCATCTTTGGGGCAACTTTTGAAGTAATGTGTGAAGAATTTGCTTCACTGATGGGAAGTGAATTTGAAATAAGCATGATGGGAGAATTAACTTTCTTGTTGTGGTTGCATATCAAACAAGCTTCAAATGGTACCTCTATTTGTCAAGAAAAATATATCAAGGAGTTGTTGAAGAAATTTCAGATGATGGATTCAAAGCCTATTGATACCCTTATGAGAACAAACTCAAAACTGGATGTTGATGACTCTGGTCCTATGGTGAATGAAACTATGTATAGAGGCATCATTGGTTCTTTGTTGTACCTGATAGCTAGTAGACTTGATATTGTGTTCAGTGTGGGTATGTGTGCTAGGTTTCAAGCATGTCCCAATGAGTCTCATTTGAAAGCTGTCCGGATCTTTAGGTATCTGAAGAAAACATGGGACCTAGTCCTTTTCTATCCTTCAGGAGATTCTTTTGAACTGGTAGGACATGCAGATGAAGATTATGCAGGGTATCAAGTTGATAGAAAGAGCACATCGGGAATGACTCACTTTTTGGGCTCTTCTCTTATCTCCTGGGGAACCAAAAAGCAAAATTCAGCAACTCTTTCTACAGTTGAAGCAGAATATGTAGAAATTGCATCTTGTTGTGCTCAACTTTTGTGGATAAAGCAACAACTTGAAGTCTTTGGAGTGCTTACTCACAATATCCCTCTTCTATGTGATAACACAAGTGCTCTCAATATGTCCAAGAATTTAGTTCAGCATAAAATGACCAATCACATTGATGTGAGACACCACTTTCTAAGAGATAATGTTGAAAAAGGAATCATCCGTGTGAAGTATTGCAAGACTGAAGATCAAATTGTTGATATATTCACCAAGGCTTTGAGTAAGGAACAATTTGAGAACAACAGATTGAGGCTGGGACTGAACCAAATTCATTCAAAGGCATCAAACCCTCATTGGCTATGATCAGGTGGCAGGTATCCTTGACAACTCTAATGCTTGTTTGATAGGACCAATTTCGTACCTTCTTGCAGGTATACACTCATAATAAATTGCTGGAACAAAGAAAGGACAACAATTCTGATATGATCATCTTCAAACTGGAGAGGGGACCTGATCCCGTCTCAAAGGTTAGCATTTTGTGCATTATTTTCGAAATATTAATAAGAACCGTTGTCTCTTCCACGTGTCGATCATCCGTCTTCTGATCGTTGTCCCGTCGCTTTAAGTCCAAGCGACGCATCTAATCAAAGGGACCTGCCACACCTGTTCATTTCCTTTTATACTCCTTTCCTCGCCTTTCTTCCTAAATTTTTCAAACTTTCTTCTCTAACTATTCTGAAACCCTAGAAAATCCTCTCTTCTTTTCTTTTGCAATATGTCTCATTCTCCATCTTCATCTAGCAAAATGATAGAAGCATTAAATGAAATAAACCATGTTGCCTTCTATTCTCTGACCAGTAACTCTTCTTCAACCATTCCTTCGGTTGATATTCCTGGATCCAGTAGACAAACCCCCTTATACTTGAGCCATCTCTAGACCTGAATTCCCCTTTAAAGTCATCTTAACCTGGTCCTTCTCTCTCTATCTTGTCTGATTTTCTGTTCGAAGGAGATCTTCCTAAAGGAAAAACATCTGAATCTAACATTCTCGCTGCAAGTGAGGAGTTAGTAGTTGAAAGTCTTGCAGAGATGAGGGTAGGCCTGAGAACACCTTTTGCTGAAGAAAGAACTCCAGAAAACTCTCTTCAAACCCTTGAACTAATGTTCGATAGAACACCTATAGTTAATCTTCCTCATGTCTCTTCAACTGATGAAGAAGACGAGGACAACATTCCTCTTAGATGGACTGTACAGAGAAGGATGTTTCCCATCTCCAACAAAGGAAAGGAGAAACTGACAGGGGAAACACCACCAAGGCAATATTCCACCAGGGTGTCACTCAAAAGTTTATGAATGATGCAATAAAGGCAAACAAAGTTAGTACTATAGAAAGCAGGAAAAAAAAGAAAGTCTGGGTTACAAGAAAAGGTTGTTCCTGATGAAGGGGTAGTCGAAGATTCAAATGAACAGGAGGACAGTGCCACTGTATTTGAGGATATTGTTTCTGCAGTGGAGAAAGGAAGGAAAGAAACACTGGGCAAAAAGAAGGAGAAACCTAGAAGCAAAAAACCATCAGGAAAAAAGGCCACTATATCAAAAAAGGGAAAGAAAAATGTAAATAAGACATCTAAGAGAAAGAGAGAAGTATCATCCAAGTGTAACCTGACATTGACGAACTGTTTGGGAAATCTGAGTCCGAGTTTGAAGAAGGACCACGTTCGAAGAGTAAAAAAGTGAAGGCTGAGAAAAAAGAGTCTAAAGAGGATATTGTCAATAATCTGAGGCAACAGAAAGTTCTGAATGAGAGGGCCTTTGACCCTGAAATAATCTCAAAACCAGGGATGTCCACTCTGGTTGATGCAGTTGAAATCCAATCATGGACCCACTTGTTCACAAACCACACTCATGTTCTGCATGAGCAACAAGTGAGGGATTTTTACTACAACGATGAGTTTACTAAGGATGGTAGCCTCAACACACGAGTAGAGGGATAGGATTCTTCATCTAAATGAGGAGAGACTGGGTGAAATCTTGAATGTTCCCAAGGAAGAAAATAAATCTGTAGTCGGGAAATTCTACTCTAAGGGCTTTCCTAAGGAATGCGGGAAACTCACCAAGTTGAACTGTGTTGGGATCTCCAAGAAACATCTCAAGGGAGATTATCAACTACTTTTTGAGTTTTTCAACAAAGTGCTCCTTCCCAGATCTGAGAAAAGAGCAGTTGCTTCTGCGGCTGATCTAGTTGTGAAGGAGGCACTAAGCACATTCGAGCCCTTGAATCTTCCAGCCCTCATGCTAGAGCACATGTACAAAAAGGTCATAACTCAAAAAGGAAAGCATGGCATGGGGTATGGTTACTTCCTGACCAAAGTGTTCAAACATTTGGACATTCCTCTTGGAGTAGGAACAATTGGGACTATGAAGCAGACTTTCTCTATGAACACTCTCGTTGAGTGTGAGATCATGAAAGAAAGGACATGACATCTAAGCAAAATGTCTGAGTTGGTGGTTGAGTAGGGTCAACTGAAGCATGAATTGGAAGAGATGACTGCCTTGGTAAGCAAAAGAGATGCTGAGATAGCCTTACTGAAGGCACAGTTGGCAAAAGCACAAACATATGGACCTGGTTCAACTGAAGTCTCTGAGTTGAGAAAGAAGAATGGAACTCTTTCAACTGAAAATGTTGAACTGAAAGAAAATCTGATCAAATCCAATGATGCTGCCAATAATCGCCTCACTCTTGTCATCCAATTCCTTACCCAAAAGCCTTCCTTCTCCTAGTCCCTTCCTAATTCTCAGATCAAGTGCTCCCTCCTTCCCTTTATCTTTGTGTGGGCAGTGTCCCGAGTTCTCTTAGTATTTTTATTATAATGTATTGAATGTTTTCCTTAAATGCAATGGAATGGATCTCTGTTTTGTACATGGCCTTGCTTACCTTCATGCTTTTCTTTTTATGCTAGTGTTGTCAATTAGCCATGGTTCTATCAATCTTGCTTACTGTTGATCCTGATTTATTGCTTTCTTTTTTATGATGCCAAAAGGGGAAAAATATTTGTATGCTCGGGTTGAAGGTTGGTTGGGTTAGGAGATATTGTTGAAAAGGGTGATATAATATTGTTGTTAATGGAAAGTTGTTTGGCTTGTTGATAGGTGATAAGTGTTGATTTGTTTGTCATCATCAAAAAGAGGGAAAATGTTATATTTTAGTTTTGATGATTTGACAAACAAAGGGATTTGGCAAGGGTACATGATCCCATTGTGTGAACCATTCTCTATTGGTGAAAACAACAACTGGAAATGGTACACTGCCAATAGTAGACATGCAGGAGAGCGGCGCGCGTTTGTGCTGTGCAGCAGAGCCGTTGGCCAATGGTATTTCTAGCCTTACTTTTGGGTTTTCGTTCCCAGCACATATAAGGCCAACATAATTAGACACAACCTTAGTTTTTGCACTCTTTAAAAGGATTGAAGAATATTGCAACGACCACACACTAGAAATATCTTCCTGCAGAACAACAAGGATCAGAGTTATCTTTGTTCCTAGTTTTTCTTAGGTTTATATTTCAGTGTTTCACGTTGTAGATCTCTTCCTGAGTTATAAAGGAAGTGGATCAATGATTGTTCTCAGTGAGTATTGTTTGGAGTCATAGATAGAGTTAGCTATTGGAGTTGTTGAAGTCTAAATCAACTAGAGTTAGTTGTTTTAGTGGGCAATAGAATTATTGCTTAGTTTCCTTTGTAGTAAAGTTACTACATTGAGGGGGAAGGAATTTAGAGTTAAATTCCTAGGTTACAAGAGTTTGTAATCTGAATATTGCTCCGTTTCGAGTGAAATGGAGTTGGGTTGAAATCCTGTGAGTACAGGTCGTGGTGTTTACCGCCCTTGAGCAAGGGAGTTTTCACGTAAAACTGCTTGTGTCTTTTATTTTATCGTTTGCATTTTTATTATTGTTTTTGTTGTGTCAAGGGACATGGTCCTTGACAAATAGTGGACGCATACATTCTATCAGATTTGATTTTTCCACCACTAAACTAAGGTAAGATGTTAAGTATGATGTAGTTCTGTGTTAGTTTTTCTGTGTCAATTTATGTGATAGTTTTATTTATAGAAAATTAATTTGAGCAAATTTCAATTGAATTAGATCAACTCAATCTTTTAAATTAAATTTTGATACTAGAAAATTTAACAAAAATGATCATAAAATGTACTTTTTATGTTAATATATTTAAACAATATAAAATTAGTCAAAGATTATATAATTTAAAATCTCGATAAGCGAAAAATATATATATAAAAAAAACACTCAGGACGGATGAAGTATTAATTAATTGGCAAAATGAAAAATCACTCTGATATAAGACTAGTTGACGTGAGATAATTAGAATTTTTTTAGTATGTATCTCAGCAACTAAAACTAGTTGCATGAGCCACCTTTCTATCTCAACAATAAATGAATATAAAATTTATCGATTCAAAAATATAAAATTTGAGTTCCCTCTTTTAGACTCAAAAATTAAAATTGTCGGGGCATTTCTATATTCAATATTGATATACTAATTATTAATTTTTCAAACAACATGTTAAACATTCATTCTAAAAATAGGTCCGCCTCTACTTATTTGTGAGACAAAAAGACAATCTCTCACAACTAATAGATTAGAGGATGTGCTGTGGATGAGTTAAAGAAGCTTTTTTTTTAAAAAAAAAAATGCTTCTTTCTTTTCATTTTAGTTGACACCACTATTTTTTAAGGGGAAATTAAATAAATGCTTCATAAAAGTAATATAATTATAAATATATATCCCTTTATATTCATATTTCATTAAATAAATACACTATATACCTCCAATTAATTCCGCTTAACTGATACTAAATAAGTATCATATATTGTATTGGTATCATTAAGGCTGATAATTTCGCTTAATTGATATTGATTTAATATTAGTTAAGCAAAATTATCAACCTTAATGATACTAATGCAATATATGATACTGATTTAGTATCAGTTAAGCGAAAATTATCAGCTTTAATGGAGAGGGGTATGAGCTGTAATTATTTATGAGAGAATGAGTATTTCTTGAATTACTTTGGATTTGGGTATGAACATATAATTATTTTGAATTTTATGGTCTATTTATGTAGTTTTTCCTTTTTTGAATACACTCCAAATAGATTAATACTCTCTCTAGTCTCTACTTAAATTTATGTATGGTAATTTAAATGTTTAATTGGACACTAAGTTTAAGGGGAAAAATATTTTATATACTTTAAGTATGTATGAAATAGGTCATGAGATTTACCTGGCTATAAAAACATGTCATTTAACTATAAAATGATAAATTGCCATAAAACGAGGGTTGAAAAAGTATATATATAGATATTTACATTTTTTACCACAATATATATGACTATATGAGTACTTGTCGTATATTTGAACTTCTTTAGCCTATATTCAAATAATTGTTTTTTCAACTAAATTTTATATGGAATCAAATATTGTTACACAAAATTTTAAAAAATAATTATAGCAAAATCACATCCTCCCAAAAAAACAAAAAAAAATGTGGAGATAGGCAGAAAGAAAGGCGCAGCTGGTTTTGGCTGACCCAAACTTTGTACTCAGTTGGCCCCACACCCAAGTGCCTCATGTAATGTAACTGCTCTCCCATTACACATTTCCAATTTTACCCTTCCCCTTTCTCCTTTATATAATAACTAAATCTTCCTTCCACTTTCTCCTCAAACCTCACTCTTCAAAACACCCTAAATTCCTCATTTCTCCTTACACAACAACAACAATGGCTAAAGGAGGCAAACTCACAAAACTCAAATCCGTGTTGAAGAAAATGCAATCCTTCAAAATTGGCCGCGTTAATGGCACCGCTGCCGTAGCAACTCATCATCATTCTTCCTCCGAAGAAGAAGACGATTCCTTTTCCGATGAAAATCGCTGCTCCGGTAAGAATTTGTTCCCGGTCTACGTCGGAAAATCTCGCCGCCGGTACCTAGTGAGCTCCGACGTCATCGATCACCCGCTATTTCGCGAACTTGTGGAAAGGTCCGGCGAGTCTGAAGAATATATTACAGTTGGATGTGAAGTTGTGCTGTTTGAACATTTGCTATGGATGCTTGAAAATGCAGATCCTCAGCCGGAGTCATTAGAGGAATTGGTTGAGTTTTACTCTTGCTGATGTGGAATAACTGTCAGTAACTGAATGGTAAAAATAACTGTGACGTGGAAATTGGAAATGGCTAATATTTGGTATATAGTTGTAAATTTAATTTTCCCAAGAGTTAATGATTTTGATTAATTAGTGGTTTAGAAGGAGCGGGGAAAAAAATAAATTAAAAAAGAGGATTAGCCTAAGGCAAATCTCTTTTGTATTGAAGAGATAAGCCTAATGAGTGATTTGTTATTTCTTAATCAATGCATGTTCCATTCTTTCCAAATATGTACCAAGTTTTTGTTGATCTTATCCATTTTGTTCCTTCAGTTTTTTTTTTTTTATCTTATTTGAAACTATAATGTTGACAGTTTGTTGTTTACGATAAGAAAAATTAAGGGGTCATTTGGTATTTGATTACTGGTAGAAATTAGTTGTGTAGTTTAGTTATTTATGTAAATTTGTAAAATAATAATCAACTTACCAAATCATACTTGGTATAGTAATAAAAGGACCCTTATATGGTTATTCTTAATAGTCACAACCTATCAAGAAGGACGACTCAAAAAAATTTAACTGGCCATAGAGAGACAAAATTAAATTTCTCTCTAAGATATGTAGCGTTACACTTTATAGATACACTTGTCTCATACTTAATCTAAATTTAAAATCCATCTTCATTGAATCAAATTGATCGTATATATAAGTATTGACTATAGTCGTTAGAATAAATAAACAGATATGATAAGAGGGAACGATGAGAAAATTGGTATAGGAGCGAGCGAGCTAGGTTAGACCAATGAATTGAAACCAACGAAAAATGCTAGCATGCAAACCTTCAATTATTACGTTTAATGACATTCATTCTCCGACAAATGAATAAATGACTTATTTTATATCACAAGATTTTATGTGAGTATTTTATCTCTTTAATTTATTTGTGGAACTTCTGGCATTTTTCTATAAACAAAGGTTACACGTTATGCTAAGCTTAAGCATCTGATGTTGAAAAATGTGATAAAATTGATCCTTGATTTTAACGTACTACACAGCTGTTGGTTTTTTCTTTTTCCATACAGCTATGTTGGTTGGGGTCACCAGTTTTAAATCTTTTATTTTTTGTGTGTTTAATTTGTCCTCCACATAATGTGTCCAAAGAGCAACTGGGCTCCTTGTACACGTACTCACTTTTTGCACGTATAACTGGAAGTTGATCTGTCAATATATATAAATACTTTTTCGATTAATTCCCAAACTATATATTATGTTTGAGTTTTGAAGAAGCTAAAGACTTAAACTTCATGAACAAGGCTACTTAATTAACAATCACAATTATATTGAGTTAATTTGCAGCTTCTTAGATAAAATGATGGCTATAATTGCCCATTTTAACTACGTACTTAATTATCTTCATAGTTTAGCATGTAACTATCTATGATCATGTCTATATATGCTATTCCACTCCAATCCTTCTATCACATTTTATATGTCGTATTTTCATTTTTAGTTTGTGTAAAAAAAGAAGAACTATTTTTACATGTAGATACAATAATTAACGTTAATATTTCATTTTCTCCTTAATGAGATGATTGTTTACGGCTTGTTTTAGACTATAAAATTTAAAAGATTTTGTCTTTTTAAACTCCGTGCCTAGTCAAGGTCTTACATTAAAATTGGGATGGATGGAGTACTTAGGGGTCATTTAATTTGGTTGGGAACAAGTTATCCCGAGTATATGAGATAACTTATCTCATCACTAAGGTATAAATGGTGGAATAAATAATTTCAGAACTAGTTAATATCTCCAACCAAACACACGATAAAATAGTCCTGCATTTTATCCCTAAATTATTATACCTTATACCTTATACTTCACACTAAACGCGAGTAAATAACTTTGGTTTCTGATTTGTAGATTTTGAACTCCTTACTACCCTATCATTAATTTAATATTATTATTAATATATATAAAATACAGTGGTCCTATTTACGTAACGATGCTTATGGCTTAATAAAACAAATTAAAAAGTAACTTTTGCAGCGACCAGCTGGTTGTTTGTAAAGGTTAATTTACATCTAATTTAGTCTTTGTATATGTACTTTTTTTTTAGATATCTTAATTAATTACTTCTTCCTAATTTTTCTGAGTCTTTCAGTAGTTAGTGGATCAACTGCTAGGTTGTAACTTCTCTTTATATAATATAATAATTAATATGTTAGCTCTTAAGCAGAGAAAAGTAATCTTTTACAACTTGTTTTATTATTCAACCCATAGTAGTAGAAAGAAATTAAAAGAAATGGGCAGTCAGCATGCATATTTTATTATACCAATGATTGGGTAGTTGAAGATGCTTTTGTGTTTTTTTTTTTAAAATAAAAAGAAACATCTATATTGATTTTGTTAATATGGTGACAAGTATAATTATATATTAATTGTACACATTAATTAAATGGTGTACCCAACACACGCTCTTGTTTGTAGCTTTGTTTGTTGGTAGAAAGATATTCTCATTGCCCTTTTGAATTAAAATGTTTAATAAATTATTTATGAAGAGATATATGGATTTAAGGAGGATTTTTGTGTATTGCTAAGTGGAAGACATGAAAAAAATTATATATTAGTAGCTCCTAACACGCAGTGGAGCACCTTATTATCTGTAACAACGCGTTTCTAATAAACTCTAATCTTTCTAACTTGGGTTCATTATGACTTTGATATTTGTTAGAACAATTAATTCGATCAAAATAGTGAAATTAATGAAAAAATTTAAAAGAATTAAATATTATTTTTCTTTTCCATTTTTTTTGTGAAGACAAATATTCGAAAAAGTTGTCAAGATTTTCAATCGTTTTTCTTATCGGGAGGACTTAGGGGTATGTAAAAATTGGTTTAATCGATAAATTGAATAAAAATATTATATTGGTTTATCGATATTAGGTAATTGGGTTAAAGGTTTTATAAAAAATTTTATTTGGTCATCAATTTGTTTCCCATTTAATTAATGGTTATATCGATAACCCAATAAGGTTATATCAAAATTAATATTTATTTCTAATTATATAACAATGACTTTAACATTTTCCAACCATATTTCTTAATTTTTAGAATTACTTTCGATTGTAGGCAACACAAACTAGTCTCTCTAATGCGACACCTTCTTTCTTTTCGATACAAACTAGTATTGCATACCTTCCCCTTCTCAGTTTCAAAATTTGATTGTAACAAAGAGAAACACTTAATGTTATTTCGGCAATTTCTTGCCTGATTCTTTAGAAGGAATTCAAATAATTTTGTCTTAAACAAAAGTAATCAATGTAAAAATTTATAATGCACTTCTATTTTTACTATTATTTCTGTTTTATGAATATTGTGTGTATATGATTATTTAAGCATTTTTTTGTTGATTAAGCTGGAAATCAATTAACCGAAATCTGATAATAATATAATATCTTATTGATTTAACTATCAATTTAGTTGATTCATAAATCAAAACTAATAAATCAAATCGATCAATGCATACCTAAGATGAATAATTTGGAAAGGAAGCAAGACCAAGAACTAAACTATTAGTAGAGTAAATTATTTTTATGTGTCAAGTTAAATATGAATAAATGACTTCAATCAAAGAAATTAACCAACTTCTTTTTTTGATTTGAAGCAAATATTTTCAAAAAAAAAAAACAATTCCATTCAGATTGCTTTGAAAAAACTTGTTTATCGCCGATAATATAAAAATATATCCTCTTATCTATTATGCCGTACACCTGCATGCTTTTGTCTGCCACTACACTACAATATCTATGCATTGGGCAAAAAAGGGTTTACTGTTAGGATATGTGATTTTACTTGGCCAAATTAGGGGTATGCATTGATTAGTTTAGCTCGGTTTTATGAATTATTAATTTTAGTAATCCGTTCATATTTTAATGGGTTAGGTGAGTGACTTTTTTATATGGATAAAATATTGGTCTATATCCATATTCAATCCATAAAAATATGGATAAAATATGGGTAAACTATGAGTAAAATATGAATTAGTCAAATTGATTAAATTTCTTACTTTTATTCACTCAAAATTCATGATATCACTAAAAAAAATTGTAACTTCTCTTCCTTTTTATGTTCTTCTATAAAACTAATTATTTTTCTCTATAATTGAAAAGGTGAAGTCTTTGGCCCTCCAAAAAAATATATTTTAAATGTACATTTCTTTTGTTAATTATAATTATATTTTTATATTTTTTTAATTTTATATTGGATAATAAATAATAGTGTAAAATAAGCAAATCATGTATTAGTATTGACACGGCTAAGCCATAAAGTGCATTAAGCATGTTTTAGTCCTAAATTGCAACTATTCATTTACTTTGAAATTAAAAATATTCTCCCCTTGTTATTACATAAATTTATTTTATATTGAAAAGTTAGGATTTTTTTTTTTACTTTTATGATACAATAAAACTAAATGAAGCATTTTCAACATTTTTCATCTAAAAAAAGACTAAAATATTTTCTCCATGTTGAATTCTTAAGTAGAGTACTATTTACTCATGAAAATATGGGTAAACTAGTATTTTACCCAATTCATTTTTACCCATATCAAATATGGGCGGGTTGAATTATTACTCATTTTATGTTGACCCATTTTCAACCCGCCCATTTGCCACCACTAAGTCAAACCATAGCTTGGTTTTATGAATTATTAATTTGATAAATTTATTGATTTTTTTATTTTTAAATACACTAAATTAATAGTCAAACCAATAAGATAACTTTATCGATTTTTGATTTATTGGTATTGATTCTTAATGGTTCGGTTTCAGTTTAACCAATAAAAAAACTTATAAAACAAATATATGACTTCTCTAACAATTTGACGCGACAAGACAATAATGTAACTTTACAAATACTCATAAAATAGAAAGTAAGAAACAATAGCAACTTACGTGAAAAGACCTATACAAGTATAACACAAAGACAAATTAAGAGGAATAGTACGGTTCTTACTTTAGGTTTTGACGTTTTATATAGTGTGATATTTTGAACTCAAAATCATTGTGAAGTGTGAAGGCTATAGGACAAATGCACTAACTAGAAAGGTATTGATATTTATATTTAATATTTATGTACTGATAAAGTAATAAATTAAATTACTACAGTCTTAATGAGTTATTAATTGGTTTATCCAATATTAAAAAGCAAAAACAGAACCAATAACCTCATAATAAATTTTCTTAGAAAACCATTAAAAAATCGTTATCCCAACAATAATAAACCAATAACATTTTTTCAATATGATTTATCGATCGATTTGATTGTTGCATATCCCTAACCAAAATAATGTGACTTATTCCTAAAAGTGGTTTCGGATAATATATGGTTGAAGAAAATAATATGTACTTCCCACGATATTGCGTGTGGCAAAAAAAAAAAAAAAAAATTAACAAACAAATGCATGACTAGGAGGTGTTATATAAAGTATTTTTGTAAGAGTTCATCTCTAACTTTTGTTAAATGATATTTACTCTATCCTCCAGCCTAAAAGTGAATTAATTACAAGTATCCGTTCAAATTAGAAACCTAAAAGAAAATGTACGAATTACAACATATTATAACAAGTTAAAATATACTAATAATGTAAAAATTACTTTACATCTTTAGTTAATAGTAGTATGAAGTTAAATCTTTTTTGCATGTGATACACTACACAACGTGTGATACTGTTCCTAGTGTAGCCAGAGGAAAAAAAAGAAAAAAAGGAAAAAGAAGACGGTTTAATTTGTGAGTTTCCTTTTTAATTTTCTGATTAATTCAGATTCACGTCTCACTCTTATATATATGGTAAGTGGAATGCGTTTCTAACAAGACTTTTTCTATATTCAGAATTCACAATCAAGATCTCTAATTAAGAATAAAGAGATCTTATTTATTCCACCACAATCCTCGTGATAATTTGGGAGTTGATAAAGTTTAAGTTTAGAGAAAAGAAGGTATGTATACGTGTAGGGAACTTGACATTGACAAAGCAAAGAAGAGAATATGGAGGGATCATTTTGTACGAGTTAATAGATGCAGAAATGAAAAAATAAAATAAAATATAGCTCAAGAGAAGACGGCCGATGTTTGTGGCTTTTTTTATGAGAAGACACACACGGTCATGCTTCTTATAATGTCAATTGTACTGTGTCTTCCCATGCTCTTCCTCTGTCTTTATGGATGCCAAAATTTTATTCATAAAAATACAAATAGTTTAATTCACCTAAGTTTAAGTTGATTAATGACTATAGGTTTTTGATTCCTAATTAGACTCGAATCAAGGAGTACAAGATAGAGGAATATCAACCATCTGATGACGAACACCCATCCCTGGATGGTGTGTAGCTAGTTTCTATACCAAAACAGATCGAAAATTATAATTCACCAAACATGTTGGCTTCACATTTTAGCTAGAACAAATTTTGTAAAATATTTGGTATATTTACAACTAACCTATTTAGGATATTACCTACTAAAAAGTCGGACGCATACAAAAGGGTGTGGTGTACGTGCACATGTTAACTTCGAAAAAATTATGTATATATACGTATAGAAGGATTATATATTTGTTTGTGCACCCTCATAATACAAAAGTCGATTTGATGCACTGATTTGGCGAGTGCCCTTGGTGATCTCTCTGTGCATGCAAGCTTTTGGACATCATCAAGTTAGGCGAAAGGATTGAATAATGCATAAAAATAGCATAAACAAATTTGGAGGTGTTACAAGCAACTAATAAGACTTAAAAATTTTGTGGGATCAATGAGAACAAGGACTAGTCAAACCTCTTGGCGTTTGTAGTCTTTATCAATATGAACTCTATTTTCAGTTGGACACTTCAACTTGCCCACTCGACTGTGGATGATATGGGATAGACTTCACATCATATTTAGCCAACAATGTTTTGTAAAAGCATTAGACGTGTCGTCAATTTCCAGCACATCACTCCCCCTTATAAGGCGATAGAGACCTTACGCCTTTTGTAGATGAACTAAATACAATAATAGATTTGAATTGCACTTGTGAGGCGCGTTGTCCTAGAAATTTGGCTTGTTTGCTGTGACCAGTTTCATACATACTTCCCTCAATAATATCTAGGACGTTTTCCATAACACATAATTTGAAGTCAATAGTTTCTATGGATGCGTATTTTGAGTAGACCTTCTATTGGAAGTCATCTTAGTGTTCTTGAACGTCAATTGCCAAGGTTAAGATTGTCCTATTGGACATGCCAAATTTGTAAACGACTAAGTAATATCATTCATGAAAAATGATAATGAAGAAATCAAAAATAACAACAAATAATAATATTTCATTTCATTAATTTGTGCGGGGTTACAATCTTTATAAAATTTATATAATAAAAAGATGTAATCCTATAATAATTCTTCTCCTCATGATCGTCAACTCAAAAACTTTGTTTTGTCTTGAATCGATCAATGTTTGTTGGAATTTCACCATGAATGCAGAGCCAATCTTTAATCATAGTTGTGGAAGTACAGAAAATTATTGCGGATCACCACTGAAGAGAAGAGTTTCTCCAGGTCTTTTTTTTTTCTGGCCTCATGAAGAATCCTTTATAGAGGCGTGAGCTAAGGCTTGAGGGTATTGTGGTCTCCAAGTAATTCTTGTGGATCTTGAACTTGGAAACATGGATTGAGCTTGTCTAGTCAACTCAACATATTGTCTTAAATGTAATTAAATTTCATTTAAGTCATATAATTTTAACTTAATTACTAATCTAACTTTAATAACTAAAAATTTGAGTTCATCAACATATCATGAATTTAATATTTAATGAAAAAAAATTCAATATGAATTTATCGAGTAAAATCTTAGCCGTCTGTACTATGTTTTCCCTACTAATTACATGAACATAAGGGTGTTACGACTAATGACCAATTACTACCTACTCTAATAAATGTTCGTTGAAAATTTACTTTCTGTTGATCAATTGATTAGACCTTGTCCTAAATCGAAGCCTGAAAACAAAAACAGTTAAATTGTACAAATGATCGAGAAGTCGAGCATGTTAGCATGTGGAAAATGTACGTACCGGTGTCGTCCCCTTTGCAGAGTTACGATTTTGAATTTTGGAAAATGTTTTTTGAAACAAATGATAATTCATACATATTATTAAGTGAATTTTCAAACTTTAATACATTATTTGAGTCGTGAAAACACATACATACACACACATACAAATACAGTTAAACAATACACGCGATTCACTTAATTATACGTTTATTATCAATGTGTTTTTACATAGCTTGTCACACATGTTGTTTCATCAAAGCAACCGTTAGGTGATATTCACACTAAAAAAGAGCAATTTGGGGGATTTCGAAACAAGATAGGAGCGCGGATATCTCACCTTTTACTAACTTGAAGGAAAGTGTAAAAGACTATGATAAGCTATGTTTTTTTGACTCTCCAAAAATGTTGCTACATCCGTATTGAATTCTAATAGCGTTATTTACAAATTTTATCATATAGGTCAACCATTAATCGTAACCATGTTTATAAGAGACCAGACCACGTTGTGAGTGGGACTAGAAATCCCATTTTATCTTTACAATAGGCCCCTCATATTTAGCCCACAAATCCTTAATCAACTAACACAATCTCCACTTTCGTGTGCTTTGTCTACCATGTTTACGTTTTCATTTTCCTTACTCATACAAGTTTACGGACTTCCTTTTATGTCCTCTCCCTTTTATAATCCAAACTAATTATAACAATATAGCATTAGTGCTTGGACATCTGAGTAACCAAAAGATTATAATAATATAATATGCATTTTCATGGGTTTCGAATTAACTTGCTTACTACTTGGAACATTTTTCTTTTCCATCTACCCTATTAACTTGTGGAAAATAAAAATAAAGAAGAGATTAAATGCTTGTACAAGGCTTCCAACTCAAAGAGATTAGTTTGTGGGTCTGATTTTTTCCCTTGACGTGGAAATTCTTTATTTTTATATGGGTGGCGCTGTGGCAGTGAGATTCGATTTCAGGATCTCCACCTGCTTTGATGCCATGTTGAAGTATGATGATCTCATCTAAAATTAAAGCTTAAACTGTTATAGAAAGACCACACTTTATTTTAAGAGTGAAGTATTGAAACACCCTTGAACTTGACACAAATTATTAGTTTCATCCTCGAACTATTGTCAGCCTTAAAAATACCCCTCTACTTGATTAACTAAACTTGGATACCCCCGATATGCAACATGACATAGCAAATAGTCTGGAACTCTTGGTAGGAGCAAGAGACTCTAAACAAAAAATCAAAAGACGTGTTGAAACACCCCAAAACTTAACAAGAATTTAAGAGTGTATTTCACTCATTTTACAAGTTTGGATGTGTATTTAAGTTTAGTTAGTCAAATAAATGAGTGTTTTTAAGTCTGTCAATAGTTCGGATTTGAAATTAATAATCCAGCTAAGTTTAAGGATATTTTATTTTAATTATATTTTCAACGACTAGAACTAACACATCTAGTTTCCTATGTAATTTTAATATTTCTTTCTTGACCTCTTTTCTAAAATAAACTTAAATATTTAAAAATTGTACAAGGGCAATATTGTCTTGTTCACCACTATAGAACACAAACAAAATAGGTGGGAGAAGAGATGTAAAAGAGAGCTCATAGTAAAATGGGGCCCAAAAGTGATATTAGAAGAAAACAGAGGGAGAATAAACTGGTCCGGCCCACAGTACTTTGTTTTTCTAACTTAGTGGGCCTTGAGCTGTCATTAGTTAATAACCTTTTTATTTATTTTTTATTTTCTCAACCTGTATTACTTTAATTTAAACATCAATAAACATAAAATATTTAAACATTCAAGTAACTTTAACATATTCCTACTAGTAATTGTATGTTACAAAACAACACTACTAATAATAATGTTCATATTTTTGACACTATATTAGTGTATATAAGCAACATAAGATAATTAAACATTCAAGTAACTCCTATATTTTTTTGTTTTTTCATATCCATTTTGGATGTTTTGGTGGGTAAGAAAGAAATTATAAGAAGTTTTTTCTAGAAGTGACTTTTAAAAAAAAAAAAAAAAAGATGAAGTAGATTCCAAGTTTTTGGCAGTGACTAGTTGAGTTGATTACTAAAGATTAAAGCCTGTCAACTTTTTCAATCATCCAACAAGAAGAAGAAGCAGCCAAAAACCCAAATTTATTGTTTTGTAGTGTGACTGACATTACAACAAAAAGAGGTAATTTTTTTCAATTTTTTTTTTTCTTTCCACTATCGAAATGCAATGCAATGCATTGCAAGAAAGGTGGAAATTTGATTGTTTCTGACAATGAAAAGAGCTTTCATCTTATGTAAAATTTATGAAAATTCAAAATAATGATAATGTTAGAAGACGACACACGACATCAAATTGATTAAATGTATTGGTATATATTCAATAATAATATATTATTATCACAAAAATATTTAGTCACGATTGAGTAAATATTTATTATAATCAAAATTACTAAAGTCTTTATCAACATTTATATAGAGTAATAGTTATAAATACTTATATTTATTATTATTATTACATATGATGATCCATTAAATATTATTTCATTCTTTCAACATCCATCACCTCTTGGAATTCAAACAAAATATTTATATCACATGCAACACTTAGCCATCTCCACATCTATTCCATATTATTATTATTATTATTACCAATATTTAGAAGTAAGAGTTAGAGAGGACGAACACGGCTACTATTAGTTGTACAAATAGCATTTAAAATTGTACTATAAAATATAGGGTCATTTTGGTTGGCCTTTTGTGTCTGTGATCTATTTAATTATTTATTAAACACGTGTAACAGACTGTCATTGGTGTCAAAAAAGTAACTCCCTCAAATGAATAAAGAAACGAAGACTGGAATGTTCCATTCCCATTTTCTTTACTGTGATTCTCATGAATTTACCCATTTTCTCAGTTTTTTCTTCTCTTTCTTCATTTGGATCTATTAGTATTAGTTTATTTATTTACTCTCCTTTTACAGATTTGACATAATTTTCAAGATCTATTTGACGCTTGCATTGAGAGGTAATTAATTCTCTTATTACATTTCTGTTCGCTAAAGTTTAATGTATAACTTTATATTTGATGGACTTCGTGAGTTTTGACAAATTCATTATTTTTTGGTAAACCCTATATTTTTATTAAAAACTTCATAAATATATGTGCATATTAACTTGTGAACTCCAACAAATTTAATTGATAGCTCACTGGTAAGGAAGGACGATGAAAATATTTTTTATACTAGTGTCATGGGTTCGAACGAGCTTGTTTTGTGATATTTTCTCTTCTATCCTTAAATTAAGAACCCTAAAATCTTAATCCTGACACTGCCCCTCTCTCTCTATATATATATTACTTAATGCTTAACAACGAAATGAAAGTACATCATGTTAATGGACATCGCTATATATGGTGACTCCTTTCAACACTTGATCAATATTCAACAACTTAAATGACCACATTAGCACCCTAAGTATTATTATCCATAAAATCTATGATTGTAACAACTTGTTGAGTTAAAAGATAAATTTCAAATCACGATTAATAATTGCATGTCACTTGAAACAATTATTAACATGCCATTGTGAAGTTGTGGCCCTGAGATTAATGTATAACCCTATGATATATGTTTATGAGTGTATTTTAATCTATTGTACAATACAGTAGGCAATTTACTTTATTTTTATAAGTTCTAAATCTCATTTTTAATGAACGAATATTATTGTATCTTTTAGGTGACCCATATAATCATTGTATAAAAAATTGAAGTTAAATAATCCTCTTTTAATTTGTACATCCATGCCCTCGTAAGTTCTGCAATATCTACAAGACACCCAGCCAACTTATATTTCTATTTGTGCAGGTTAACTTTGAAGAAGTTGGGAAATTCGGTGGTTGGTCATAACTTTCGACAAGGAAACATTTTGTTCAGCTTAGGCTCCAAGCTAGCAATGATCGATCGGCCGCTTATCGTATTAACACCTTCAGATGCTGTAATAGATCAATTCAAGACGGATCAACTATCTAGTAAACTACTATTATGATCAACTATCTAGTAAACTACTATTATGGTCAACATGTAATAAGTTAACCTATTTTGGTAACCTATTTGTCATCACTCACTAGTACTAACCGTGATAATATATATCGTCTAATGTTTAACAATATATAAAAATATGCTTTTATCCAAAATAATAATATTAATAATATCAAATCACACCATCAGTTTCAGAATTTTTGACCAAAGTAAGCTATTATAAAAATCAATTTATCAAAATAATACGTTTTTTTAAAATTTTACAAAACTAGTATAAATGTAGTTCACAGTAACGTTTTAGGTTATATTTTATTCAAAAAAATTGAATAACAAAAAGACAAAAATCTGACAAAGTAAACAGACATAAAACGTTATTGTCAGGAACGTTTTATAACTCGTTACTCTGAAGCACGTTTTACAGCTAAAACGTGACTCACATTAACGTTTCTCAATGGTGAAAATTGAAATCCAATCTTGTACATCTCTCATTCATTATTCAAATTTCCACTATTAAAATGGATAGATATATTTTGTACATACCTTCATTTGAAATATATATGATTTTCTCTTTTCTTTCTCTTTTCATAAAGACAATACTTTTTTTATACAAAAGGAAAAAAAAAGTGAGGTGACTTTACACAAATTGGAGCTTGTCTTGTATCATTTCAATTTCAAAATTTGTAAATAAATCAAATGAGAGATCTTCTTAATTCAAGCCTAAAATAGCATCCCTTCCAAATATTAGACCAATCGATTTCTTATCATTATTAAATATTAGACTATCAATAAAGAAGTTATTGAATTAAAATTGACGTAATAAGTAAGCAAATCAATTATTAAAAAAAATATAATGGCTACATCATAATAGAAGAGACAAAGGAATTAATTGATACTGTAGTAATGCCTCCTCACAACTTATTTTCCTTGCAAAAGTATTATCTATGTATGAAAAGAGAAGAAAGGAGAAATTTATAGTAAAAATTAGGCAAATCACATAGTATAAGAAGGAAATTTTCGGATACATAATATAGCAGCGCGGATACTTTAATTAATAAAGGGCGGATACTTAAATTATTAAGTTGTTGGCACAGATACTTTAATTAATAAAGGGCGGATACTTAAATTATTAAGTTGTTGGCACGGATACTTTAATTAATAACGGGCGGATACTTAAATTAACGGGCGGATGCATAATATAGCAGCGCGGATACTTTAATTAATAACGGGCAGATACTTAAACTAATAAAGTATCCGGTTAAGTTGAATTGGAGGAAAATAAGGGATTTTTGTATTTTAGTAAAAGAGTAGGGAAATATTGAGAATAGGTAAAGTAATGTTGTGTACTTCAGTAATTTGTCCAAATTTATATATGTGAATATATGTGTAAAATATATATATTCATTTTAATAGTAGAAAGTTTAATAAAGTTGAATGAGACATGTATAAGATTGTTTTTTTAATTTTCAGTCATTCCAGAAAAAACGTTACTGTGAGTCACGTTTTAGCTGTAAAACGTGCCTCAGAGTAACGAATTATAAAACGTTACTGACAATAACGTTTTATATCTGTTTACTCTGTCAGATTTTTGTCTTTTTGTTATTCAATTTTTTTGAATAACATATAACCTAAAACGTTACTGTGAACTACATTTATACTAGTTTTGTAAAAATTTTAAAAAACATATTATTTTAGTAAATTGATTTTTATAATAGCTTACTTTGGTAAAAAATTCTCAACTTAAAGTTGCAAATGAAATACTTATAATATGGAACACAAGAGGGCAGTAAAGTCCAAAAGCACAGTACCAAATTGGACATGACATGTGACTTCTCATGATCATAGAGTCCTCAGATATCTCAAAAATTCTGTGGGCTGCTTTGTTTCTGAGAGTAGTAATAAAAGATGTAAGAATTTCAGCTAGGGCCAGAACCATTTAACAAGTAGTACGTATTATTTTTTAGAGAAGAATGAATAAATGGGACAAAATAAAACTACTGTTGGTGTAATAGAAATTTAATTGGTTTAGCTAAAGAATTAAGAAGCACAACAAACACTATATATGCAGTGCAAGGCCATGTGCTCTCAGCCGAATTTATCGGGACTCCCATACCACAACATGTCCTCCACATTAATTGCATTTGGTAGGATTTGTAAATAGGCACTAGTTATCTCCTCTACTTTGACCACCCCTATTTATGTGTTATATATATTTATTATACACAATTATAATTTTAAAAAAAATTACATTACATAGCTATTGTTAAGTATCAACAATGGTGATCTTCATGAATCATGATCAATAAACAACTAAGAAGAGAAACGGAAAAAAAAAAACTATATTGAATTCATAATGGTTCAGATTAATTATAATTATATCTAATTAAGCTTCGATATTTATAGTGTAGTAGCTACTAGGAACTTAACTATATATCTAGACTAGTTAGCTTAACTTAACCATGACTAATTATAACTAACTTTGTAACAAAATTTCTGACAGAATCTGTAACTATCATAGCCTCTCAATGCATAACACATCTCCTCAAACTGGTGGCTGAAACATGTCTTTTAATCCCAACTTGGACATTAAGTGCAGATCATGTGGAGCTTTCCACAGGCCTTTGGTAAGTAGATCAACTAACGTCTGATCCCACATGTTGAGTCTTGATCATACTTTGTAGTATTTTTTTTCTCTAACAAAATAACAATCAATACCAAAGTGTTAGGTCCTTTCATGAAATATGGGATTAGATACAATAATTCGGAATGCAACTTTACTATCACAGAACAAGTCCACTAGCTCTTTGTATAAACCAATGAGCCAGGTGAATTTTTAGACTGCTGATTAATTCCATACTTCTGAACTCAGCCTCAACAGCGCTTCTGGTTACATTCTCTTGTTTCTTTGACTTTCAAGAGATAAGAGCATCTCCAAACTTTACAAGATATCTTGTAACATACTTTCTTATTTGCTTACTAGCTAGTACCCCAATCAGAGCACATGCATGCAATATATGGTTAATAGTTCTGAGCTTTGTGAAGGCATGAACAAACCCAGATCAGGAGTTCTTTTAATATACCTGACTACGTACCTTGAGAGTTTCTTCCATGCATATGAAACTCTTTTGGATCATGCATGTACTAGCTCAAGACTTGTACTGCAAATGAGATATCTACCTTGGTCATAGTTAGATATAACAATCTTCCTACCAACCTTTGATATCTTCCAACTCTTTTAATTAAGACTTGTTTGTTTTTGTAGTTCATGAACTTTGTACATGCATGTGAGTCATACTCTATGGATGTAAACCTTAAGTTAGGGTCTATTGGTGTATGAACTGATTTGCACCACTTAACCCCATCTCAGAGATAAGTACTTCCAAGGAATACTTGCAATGGTTCATGACATACCCCTCCTTAAATCTAGAAAACTCAATGACAAGGAAGAACTTCAACTCACTCGAATCCTTAATTTAGAACTTGAGCTTCAGATCATTTCTGGTCTTGACTTCCAGTTACAAGGAGATCATCCACATACCACTACCAATTCTTTATCAACCTTGTAGATAAAAGAAAAATAATAGCCATAATGACTTTGAACAAATCCCAGCTGAATCAATGCTTGATTTAATTAACTTCTGGTTTCACTGTCTTGGTGCTTGCTTGAGTGCATAAAGAGACGTGTAATTTGTAGACTTTACTAGATTTACCCTGTTTATAAAAACTAGGTGGTACAACCGTGTACACATTTTTAGGAAGGTCATCATGTAAGAAGGCATTATGCACAGAAAATAGGCAGTGTTTGGCAATAACCACAACTAAGACTGACCTCACAGTTTGCAACTAGCTAGGGAAAAAGTCTATGTGTAGTCCAAACCTTCTTTCTGACTAAAACCTTTGGCAACTAATCTTGTATTATACCTCTCAATGGCTTCTCGTGATAGATACTTCACCTTAAACACTCATTTATAGCCAATGGATTGCTTACCAGGAGGAAGCTCAATAATACTGATCCAAATATGATTCTCCTCAAAAACAGTAATTTCAGCCTTTAGTGCTTCAACCCACCGAGGATGAGAAGCAGCTTCAGCAAAAGATGCGAGAATAAGAAGCTAGAGCTTTACAATATGATGTAGAAAGGTATGCACATGATCGGAGACATAATAAAGACAATTGTATTTAGGTTAAGCAGTAAGAAAGTCATACGTCCATATATGAGGTTTGCTAATTAGTCTAGAAGATCTTCTCAGAAAAGTGGACTCAGTTACAGTACCATCATTAGAAGGCAAGCCTACTGGACTTAGGAACCATACTGGTATAAGGAGACTCAGCTAGAACTTCATCACTACATACAACCGAGTCTACAGAAGAAACCACTGATAAAGGAAAGATAGTTTGGCTTGTTTAGTTAATGGGCATATAGTACAAAGATCACTACTACTTGGAGATATAGTCTTGAATAACTAAGTTTTATTAGAACATGATCGGCACATGACCTAGCCTCTTATTCCATAGAGACAAATCTATGCTACTAGACTTAGTAGATGAGACAACATTAACCTGTTCCTTTTGAGACTATAATGGAGATCTTTGTGACTTCAACGGACAATCAATATGAACAACATACACATCATTCTCCAATTTTTCATTCCCCGTCACAATCCCACTATAGAGGTCCTAAAAAATACAGAAGTTAGGATAAAAGTGATTACAACAGTTTAACTCTCTTGTTAGCTTTGATACAAATGGTAGATTATAGTGAAATTCAAGAATATGAAGTACATTAGAGATCTCAGTCCCTCCAAGGACCTGAGATGAGCCAATGTGACTGAAATGAGCAAGTATACCGGTTATCTAGATGAACTTTGTTTCTTTGAGAATATTTTAAGGGAATGTTCTCAGTTAACATACATAGAATATGTACCATATGTTTGGATGCTCGAGAGTATATTATCCATTTATCATCATCATTAATGAGAGTAGAACAGTTCATCATAGATGTTGTTCTTATAGCTAGTGTTGTCATAATTATTCTTCTCATTCTCTTGATCTAGCATTTGTAAGAGTTATTTGTACTGATGTTGTGGAGAAAAATGAGAGTGATATTGCTGCAGCTATGGAGGTTGCATGTTAGACATAAGAGCATGAGAAGCACCAAGAGAGATATGACCAACAATTGATTTGGAAGAACTATTGTCGCTAGTTGATCCTTGATCATTGTAAGCTGGTCTATTCTGATAATGCATGAGTTGTCTAGTGCAAGCATTGACTCCTACATGTTTAGCTGTAATAATAAGACCATGGTTGGTTCTCTTCTTACCTTTCCATTCAGGAGGATAACCATGTAAATTGTAACAAGTAGGTCTTATAAGGCCCTTCTAATTGCAGTAGTCACAATAAAGAGTATTGTTGTTGTTGAATGTTTTTAATGAGATTTAAAACTAGATTCTGAAGGAAGATTAGATCCTAAGTGAAAACTAGATCCTAATCGAGGCATATATCCCTTACCACTACTGAAAAAATGTCATAACATCATTCAAAAAATTAGTATTGGTAGATAAAATTAAAGATTGTCACTCTCCACTGCATTGGATTTACCAAGTACCCTCTGACTTTCCTCATCCATTACTAGAGAGTACACATGTGCTAGATTCAACATTATGATCATCTGACTTCTAGATTGATTGTAAGACTCATTCAACCCTAAGGGAAATTATATCAACCTACTGCATAGGTTTTAGAAACCTCACAAACACAACTAGGACAAGGCATAAGTTTTTATCCATAACTCTTTTAAGTAATTTGGAATTGTAGCTGGAAGCATACAACATTCATTGATGAATTGTAGCTATCTCCTTGTGTAAGTAGAAGATCCTAGATCCATTTACTTTATCAAATCTCTCTTTTAAATCAGTCCACAATTATTGAGCTTACTAGCATAGACTACTCGGCCACTTAGTAATTCCCTACTAACAAATATTATAATCCACCTAGTACATTGCATTTCTTCTAAATATTATGCAGTGATGCATTGAACTTATCTTTGGAGTATTTGCCATTGATTTCTTTACCTAGTATACCTATCTTCATGGATCTACTCCACAATGAATAATTTTTAGATTCAGTAAGTTGAATTGAAACCAAAGAACTACCTAGAGTATCAAATACAATGGATGATGAGCATCGACTACTGTAACCCCTCCTTGCACTGAAATGGTTACAGAAACACTCGTCATCAAAGAGATCAGCTGAAATTATGATCTTCACTACTTCTAGGACAATGCAACTACTCCTTAGAGAGACTAATTTGCACTGAAAGGCAGAGAGATCTACAGAGTTATACCTCATGCTCTGATACCATGTTAAGTATCAACAATGGTGATCAATGAATAACTAACAAGATAAACTGAGAAAAACTATATTGAATTCATAATGGTTCAGATTAATTACAATTATATCTAAGCTTCACTATTTATAAGTGTAGTAGCTGCTAGGATCTTAACTATCTAGACTAGTTAGCTTTACTTAACCATCGCTAACTATAACTAACTTTGTAACAAACTTTTTTGACAAAATCTGTAACTACCAGTCTCTCAATGCATAATAGCTATACTTCAAATTTTGTAGCAATTCTTTCCTTTCTCTCAAAATTTTACTTGCCTCCCCGATCTCCCTCTCTCACTCGCTCCCCCCTCTCCCTCTCTCTCCCCTCTTTCTCCGTGTCTCATCTCTCACCCCCTCCTTCTTTATATTTATATTCAGATTTCACAATATGATATAAAAATTGATTTCCCAATAGATAATTTTCTTTATTCTTTCTCTAAGTGATTAAAAAATAATAATTAGGAGTCTTTAAAATTTCAATCGAAGACAATTGACTACTGCTAAAAGGACTAAGAGGCCTCATGAAGATGACTCCACTTCATTGGAAAGACACGATACGCATTAGCGAGCGTCTGGTGATCCCAAATATCGAACCTAAACAGATCAACTAGTTAAATATCTATGATAAACTTCTATCAAGTAGAGACTAGAGAGTGCACTCAATGGAACCTTGCTGTAAGTTTTTTTTGGCAACAATCTTTTACTTTTGGAGGTAGAAATTAGGAGGGATAAAGCATAAAAGGAATAATATAAGACCATTTCAAAACTCGAAACTAAGATTATATATTTGCACCGTATGGCACTTTCTAAGAGCCCGTTTGACCATGCGATATAGAATCATGATATGGAATCATGATATGATATCATAATATGAAATTGAAGTTTTGTTTGGACATGCGATATGAAATTTTTGTGTTGTATATTTTCTCATAAACATAAGAACCTCATAAATTGTAAAACTATTGAAAGAGCCTCAATTATTTATTCAATCTTACCAAATAAATAAAAATTTATAAAATTGCATAATAAATTATTACAAATCTATTTGTTCTCCACTTAAGTAATTGTTTCATCTAACTTTAATTGATAAAACTTCAATAAAAAGAATTGAACATAAATTGTAGTGTATTAGTCTTTAATATAATCCTCCCATAAAGTACGGACAATCTTCTCACATTGAACTTGCATTTCTCGATCATATGGCCGAAAAGACGAACCAACATTGTTACTTTGAGTCATTTGTTGAAGAATATCATTCGCAACTATATTTTTATGCTCATAGACAATAAATATTTCATCACTCCTTTGGTATTCTCGCAAATACTTATGTAAATGTACAAGCTATGACAATTTTCACTTGTGTATTGATATCATAATGGTTCTTGCCTTGTTTCACTTGTGTGCAATATATTACACATTTTCAGTGCATTAATTTTGTGCTAAAATCAAACATATTGAAAGTAGTGATTATCAAATATACATTACTAATTTGTCCTTTTTCATATTAAATTGCTTTAAACATTTTCATATGTAGCCGAAGAAAAGTTTTTTTACCAAAAAGAGTATTACTCCCTCCGTTCTTTTTTTCTTTTCACAAAATCAATTCATAATTTATCATTTCTATTCACCAAATTTAAAGTAATAATAAATTTTATGTTGATGAGAATAATAAATTTTAAAAAGTAATGATATGATTATAAATTTAATTTACATATGAAATAAATGGTTAGTAAATATAAATGTGGGGTTGATTTAACAAAATATAAACTTGTGGGTCAATTTTGTATTTAAAAAATCTCAAATCATGATATGGAATTCCCAAATATGATTTTTGAAGAATATGAGATTCCATGTCATGATATGAAATCATGAGATGGAATCAACATAAAATTGTATCCAAATACTGATTCCATCTTACGATTTCATATTGTGATATGGTATCACATGACCAAACGCCTACTAAGGTTATTCCTCAAATTTTGTCTACGACAGCTCAATGAGCCCAACTTCTAAATAGGCTGACTTGGTTGTACCCAAATTGAACCAACTTCCCCTGTGAAAATATAGTGAGCCCAACTCGCCAAATATGGCCGTCAAATATGACCCAAAATCTTTATTATAAGTTCAGTTATAACCTATTTTAAAGATTTACTTCAACTTGTGTTTATGGCTTGAGATTTACTTTGATTTTTTTTAGAGCAACTTTCACATATAGCAAACATAAAAATCATATTTGTAAGTTATAGCTATTGTTTGCATAATTGCGCTCTATAGCAAATTTTATGTTTGCTATGGAGCTTTTGATTTGTATAATTCGCTACAAACATCCAATTTTATACAAATTGTTCAATTTTTTATAAATTCATTTATACATTGTAATTTGTGTAATAAGATATGTATTTGTATAATTATAAGTGTATAGGACGAAAATATATGTATTTGTATTTGTATATACACTTTTCTCTCGCTTTATACAAGCACAAACGCATTTTATATATTTTATAATGAAATGTATAAAATGGCTAATTGTATACCGAAAATGGCTAATTATATACCTAATCAGATGGCAAAAACGGAGATGTTTGCTGCGAATTACAATTAAAATAAACTATGGCTATAACATTTAATTTGAATTAATAGTTTGCTATTTCATACAATTTTTCCTAAATATTTTGATCGAGCGGGTATTTTCTCAACAAAAAAAAGAAGAAGAGATGGCCAGTTGATATCCCTACACCCAAACATAGATAAACTGTGTGACTCATATTTTCATGGGCTAATTTTACCCGTAACTACATAGTATTCTGTACTATCCTAAACTGTCTTACCTCCAATATTGCTAGTAATTTGCTTAGTTGTGGCATGTTAATTTAGCAGCATTGTCAAATTAAAGGCTGGGAGAACCCAGCTTCTGTGAAGTAACATAAACAAACTACTTCATCAGTTAAAATATTCTATTAAATCTTCAACAAAGATACCATGCTAGAGACCTTGGAAACATAAGCATGTTACCAAGATTATATTCTCTTCCAGATATTTCAAATCGACCATCCAGTAATAAATATAAGAGTTATATTAATTGAATCGATAGGAGTAGTAAACACCAAATAACAATAATAACATATCCAGTGGAATTCATTAGTGGCGAATCTAGGATTTGATGGTCGTGGATGCTCAAATCCTTTCACTTAAAGTTGCTAGCCAAAAAAAAAAAAGCTTACTAATATTTTTATAGTTTAATTAGTAAATGAAATACAAAAAATAGAAAAATTTAAAAATAAAATTTTTTTTAACCAAAAGTCAACAGTGAAAATGTATAAAAAGAAGAATTAAAAAAAACAATGAAAAAGTTTGAGTTAGCTTTTTCAACAAAAATATACGCTATTACAGAGGGTTCAAACCCTCAACTAGAGGCCTCAATGACCTCAAAATTCTACTCCTGAACCAAAGTACATACAAGACGTTTTGTTCAATAGTGCTCGCGAGTTCTTTATATCCATTTTCTAGTATTTTTGATATATATATATACAAAATTTTCGTCGGGACTAATAGGTGTTCGAGCATTCGAAATCCTCTATGTGGGTTCGCCCCTGTGATTTACGTCTGAAAGGGTAGAATGTATGCATATATTAATTCCTATCTTTTGTAGGGTATAGAGTTTGTTTTCGATTGACCCTTAACTCGAAAGAAAAGAGAAAGATTCATGATAGCACAAAAATATGAAACAAAATAAGAAGATACAAGCCAAAAAGATGTAAATAGACTTGCCTAAAAATGCAAGGGTCAATAACCACTAAAATATTGTAGGTTATTTCCAACAAATGGTCAAAGGTTTTTGTTGTTTCTCTTGCCAATGAACCTTGTTAAAAATATCTAACCTTGTTACTTCTAACTTTGAATACAAAGGTAGAAGTAAAAGAGAGAGAAAAAAAGAATTATGAAATCTACATTACATGAAGATCATCTTAGCTTAATTAATTAACACCAGAAGAAATAAGGAAAAAAAAACCATCACTAAGACCATTGTAGTTAATCACCCCTTAATCGCCAATGAAGATCCAGCTGCATCCAAAACCATCAAATGATTTCCAATTAAACCACATAATAAAATGAATCACACCAAAAACTCTTCAAGAAAAAAATTCAACATGACATATTGCAAGTACTTATTCTATATATGAATGGAGCCAATGTTCTATGAATTCAACTGAATCCAGTATTTTCAACACGAAACACAGATGTGAGATATATATATGTGAAAAACACAAAAATTTCAAAGTACAATGAATTCAACATCATCAAACTTTAAATCCTAGATCCACCTCTACTGTAATCACCAATTCATGTCAAAAAAAGATTAAAAGGAGTAGGGAAAATTAGACTCACAAGAATCATGTTGAGGATCAACACCATGACCTCTTTGATGACTCTCCATGCATTGCAACAAGTACTTGAAAGTCTCAATCTCACAAGGTATAGTAAGTCCACCAGTATGATCAAATCCAAATTCTTCTTCAACTTTTTCCAACAACACTTTGAACAAAGGATCACTAAGGTAAGTTGTAGGAATTATAAACCTACGAAGCTCCGGTCCAACATAAACTCCTAAATAACCTTTAGGAACACCATGGGGTGGCTCTGGACTCTGGCAACTCTCGTCGTCCGAATCACAACACACATTAATGGAGTTCTTTAGCCTCTTTGTAATAGCTGGTGATATACCTCCATGAAAATTGCCATTATTACTATCAATATTTGATGATTGAAGAGTACCTTTAGGACTAAGTGTCACATTTTGCCATTTATGTAACAACTCTTTAAGTCTCACAATTTGCCTTATACCTGTCACCTTGCTTCCTCCTCCATGTTCATCCATCTTTTGCAACAAGATTGATGACACTAACAATATGTATTACCAAATTATGATCGATCGAAAAATATGACTCATCAGATCTTGTTCCTCTGCAATTTTATTTTATTATATAGAATGATATCATACTCAAGAGGTAATTAATTTATAAAGAGAGATCCATTGAGCTTTGGTTTTTTTTTTTTTTAGCTTTAATAATTTTAGTGCATGTGAAATCCAAAATGGGGTATGACTTTACTAGAATCATAAGCATTTTGCAAATCACATGATGAGCAGCTAATACAATCATTAATTTAGCAAATAAAATACTATTTTTATAACATATACATCCAAAGACATGAACATATATTAAATTAAATTAGCATTACAAGCAATCATGAATTGTAAATACAACCATAGAAATAAACAAATAAAATAAAATAGTGGCGGTGACATAAAGCTATATACATTACTTTATTTTTTCTTATTGATTTAATTTGTTATTTAAGACACCCTAATATTCTCCCTCTTTCGGCTCAATAGACAAAAGCAGTAGGGATCTTTTAATTATTATATAACTCAATATTGGATCCATCAAATATGGATGTTTGATTAAACGCCACCTCAAACACTAGAAATTTTAATTATTAGCTCAATCTTGGATCATACTCCCTCCGTTGTTTTTTAGTCTTCATGGCCCTTTTTGAGAGTCAATTTAACTAATTTTCAAAGCTAAATTAGATTAGATAATTTCATCAATTCCATATTTTAAAATAGATATTCAAAAACTATCGAAAAGTACTATAAAATTGCAACTTTTTCCATATCAATATGATGAAAAAATACATCTTAAAATGTTAATCAAAATTCATATCGTTTGACTCTCAAAAAGAAAACTATGACAACTATGAAGGAATGGAAGGAGTATAATTTTGTAATTTGGGTAATTTATCAGATTGAAAGCTGACCCCAAATCAAAATTAAAAAAATTAAAACAGATCATTGCATATCTTCTTTGTGATACCCAAATCAAAATATTGACATATCTTTTTTAATTGTCACTGTAATAAACAAAGATGGATTTAAAATTTTATTAATTAGTACTATAATACATTTGTATTGTTTTAAAACTATATAATAACACTTGCAACCGCTCCTAATAACAGAGATTACATACATGCATATGAAAGACAATCACGACAATAATGCAAAGAGAAATTAGACAGATTAAATAAGAAAAAAAAATAGTTAAGTATAAGATTTGATGTTGATTTAATTACCTGCAGAAAGGACAGGTCAAAAGAAGGTACTAAGAATAGAATAAGATCAACATCATAGATCGATTCTGTAAAAGATGAGATCAGTAAATGACAATTAACTGAAATTTCATCGTCAATATTGTATCGACGATACCAAAGGTTAAGAGGAGCTTTGAAATGAAGAGTGGTGGAAGGTTAATTTTGGGCTAGAAGATAAAAGGGTCTGTTTTTCTTTTGTTAGAGAGTTTGATAGATTTTGTAGAATCCATTAAAATGAAGAATGATTGTGAATAAAATGTCATATTAATTTCCATATCATGATAAATGATTAAATCAGACTCCTCTTTGGGCTTATATACACATCCTTTGTTTTCTCCCATCCTTAGGAATTTCACCCGTTTTTTCGCTTTTCCTACCGATTTATGCGTCCACCCGTTTCCTCTTACTCTTCTTTTTCTAGTATAGTCTAATTCCTAAAATAAGGTAAGTCGCTAATATTTTATGTTGACCTGATACACTTCTTAAAAAAGATTTAAAATATAATTAGAGGTGCATTAGCTAATCTTATTAATGATATTTGAATTTGAATTTTGAAACTTTAAATTTGACTATTATTATTTAATGTAATTATTTAATACTAAGGGTAGTATATATGAGAATTTTTTTTTATAACTTTCTTGATTTTCTAAAATGAACTAGTAAAGTGAAACATTTATTTTTGATAAGCAAAATGAAACGAAGAAAATACAAGTTTACAACAGAAAAAAATATACTGATAATATAATTGTTAGTTACCACTACATTTTTTTAAAGAACAACCGACTAAGTAATATAGATGCTTGGAATCAACATTGAGTTGGTGTAGCATGGGTATTCCATAAGGGAGATCATGGATTGAATCTCACATGGTCCTTTCTCAATTGGCCGACTTGGTGCAATGGGTGTGGTATCACAAAGGGATTCTAGGGGATCTCCACCGCTTGATCCTTTTTCAATCGAGTTCATCACACATGATTTACCTAATGCGATTTACTTTTTCTATGTAATTTTCAAATTATTGCAATAGGAGTAGATTTACCCAATGCACACCTGAAAGATAATAATGATAGATTTCCCTAGGATTTTTGAAAATAAAATAAAATAAAATTATATATAGACTCCCAACAGGAGATGTAGGAGCAACCCAATTTCTAGACCTAGACTGTAAAAGAGAACCAGAACTAGATTTAGATGTATGGGCACAAAACATATTTCTTTTCTTTCTATTAGGAAAAGGAGTAAATTACACCGACGAGGAAAAATATATCATTACGATAAATACTTTCACCGGTAAAGTAAGCAATTGTCATACCGGATTGTTTGATGATGCGAAAGGAATCATCAAAAATCATACCATAGAAGGATTCAAAAAAATTCATTCAAGAAGGGATAAGAGCCCTTGTAAAGTTCGTAGGAAATGAATTCCTAGGTGGTGAAGGAAGTGCATCTCAAAATAGAGAAAAATTAAGAATAATAGCAAAAGAACAATTAGAAAAATTGCAGATTTGCAAAATGAATTATATTCAAGAATACACATGTGAATTCGAAGAATATTACTATAAAATATATATTTGATAGCAGTAAAGAAATGCTACCATACCTTGAAAAATATTTTCAAAAATTACCAGGCTTTTGAGTTAAATATTATATTATATATATATATATATATGTTTGGTGAGGATGTAACATCTCATTCAAGAATTAGAACATATGAAAAGTAGGGGTGTACATTTGAAAATCGAAAAATCAAATAAAAAAATAAATTTTATTGATTATTTAATTTGATTTTTGGACTTTTGATTTAATTTTATAAAAAAATACATTTGGTGAGGATGCAACATCTCATTCAAGAATTAGAACATATGAAAAGTAGGGGTGTACATTTGAAAATCGAAAAATCAAATAAAAAATAAATTTTATTGACTATTTAATTTGATTTTTTGATTGTTGATTTGATTTTATAAAAAAGTACATTTGATTTGTAGTATTGGGTGGTAAGGAAAGCAACTAGAGTTAAGTAAATCAAAAGGAGAAAAATCAAATTAAATTAAATTTATTTTGTGTTCGAATGCAATTTTTTTAAATCAAAAATCAAAAACTGAAACTGAGTAATGCAATATAAACAAAATAGTCGTATGTATACATATAGAAGATAAACACATAATAAATGTAACGAGTTTGCGTAATATAGGATTGCACACTCGTCTATAAGAAAAAAATTAAGTTAGAGATACTTTATTTTATAGTTACAAATTGTAATTTATACTTTATTTTAATCCAAAGCAAAACATAGCGTGTGATCAAGTATTTGGAAAAAGCAAACAAATTTATTAATTTCAATATGATTGTCACACTAAAGATGATTTAATTGAAAAGCAAAGAGTTTTTCCTTCAGAGAGAGCTGTATAAATTGTATTTCTCTACAACTAATTATTGCACATAAAAAGAATAATATATGGTGCCATATATAATTTAATATTCTTTTCTTAATGATGTTGTGAAAATTAAGAAAAGGATACTTGCAAGTTCCAATTAAGGTGTTCACGAATACCTTGTTGAGGTATTCAATATTGTTCTTACAAGTTACAATAATAGGTGGTTGACAAATAACAACAGCAATTGAAGGCCTCAGTGCCATACATTGGTAGCCTTAATTTTTATCTTGTGCAAAATTGACAATTATTGACAATTTGACATATACTCCTTGAATCATGTGAAACTATTACAAGTGCTATACCATGATTGAGGAAAATTTCATGTGGAGTGAGTAAATCCTTTAAGGCCAACAAAATGAGTGGAACTAGCTAGGCTGGAAAAAATTATAGCCCAGCCTTGGTCAACTTTTTTTTGTTTGTTGATGTTTTAAGTTATGGAGTATCTTTTATTCGATTTGAGTAGTTGAGCGTTTACGAGACAAGCTCAATTCATGATCTTTAAGTTCAAATAATCATTAAGGTTTTTTTATAGGTATTCTATCAAAAACTCTAGCTTATACCTATAAAAAGAGATATATATTCTCTTGAAGAGACTTCTCAAATATCCAATAAACTTTTTGATATTCACAGAGAGATCTTAGATCAAGAATCAAGATATAAGATATTGTCGCTTTGTAAGTCGAAGTGATCAAGAGACATTCTTCTTCAAGATCAACTCAATACATCAAAAAGTTAAAGTATTGTCCGGCATTCTTAGCGATCAATTGTATCACAAGAAGGTGTACATCAGGGCCGTCTTAACCCCTAGGCCACTAAAGCCATTTCTTGGGGCTCCATATATTTTGGAGGGGCCATTTTTTTAAAACAATTACTTATATATGTTATTTTAAAAAAAATTATATGTACTATGAGTATTATTATTTATACTAAGGAAAATGCATATGATATGAAAATAAACTTGAATTTCGTAAGAAACGATTTTATGAAAATATGAATAGCGAAATCACAAAGTCCCTTGAAGAGTCTTTTAGAGTTAATTGTTTTATATATGTAGAGTAGATCAAACTATTTTTTCACTTCAAAATAGATTTGAACCAATTGAAGCATATGGAAATATTTTTTGATTACTTATTTAGTGGTAACATATTGAGATCACTAGATGATGAGAATTTTAAAAAAATATTGTCTTAACATTGAACTTTCTTTAACACGTAATAGTTATTCTGATATTGATGGTTTAGATTTTTTTTTTGAATTAAAAGTGTTAAGGGAAATAATACAAGTAGAAGATAATGATCTAATGAAAATACTCAATCTAATAAAAAGACTTGATTCTTTTCCAAATACACATATCGCTTATAGAATAATGTTAACAGTTCCTGTAACCGTTGCCTCAACCGAAAGAAGTTTTTTCGAAATAAAAAATTGATTAAATATTCTTTAAGATCAACAATGTCTCAAGATAGATTGAATGAATTAGCTATATTATCATTTGAAATGGAATCATTAAAACAAATTGATTATAAAACAGTACCTAATGACTTCACATCTAAAATAGCTAGAAAAATATATTTTAAATAAAAGTATATATGATGAAAAAAATTAAATATTAGGGCCCATCTCTTAAGTTTCGCTTTAGACCCCGAATATTGTTGAGTCGACTCTGGTGTACATCCTCCTACATTCTAGAAATACACTGCTAATGACTTTCAAATCACCGAATACAATTACAAGAGAAGCACCAAGAGATACACAAAATTGTACTCACAATCTTATAAATAAAATAATTCTTTTTGACGCTTGCAAAAACTCCATAAGTGGTGAATATTGTTGAATCTCGAAGCTTTAAAATATAAAAATATATTTTTTTATAAATAAGCTCCGTTTCGAATGAGTATTGTTACGAAAGATCGAGTATATATTGCGGAAACTAAATATGAAATTTAAGGTGATTTTGTATAGTTTTTGAGGTGTTTTGGATTGATATGAAGCTTGGATTAAAGGAAGAAGACAAAGTCAGGTGTTGTATAATAGTGTATAATATTATATAGTATTGTATATAATATTATATATTTGAATGTATGATATTGTACATCATGTTTTTAAACATATATTGTTATAAAACCGTTTATGAAAGTTTTGTATATTATTGTATACCGAATGTATATCTTTTATATTATTGTATATCGAATTTCTTAAACATTGCCGTAAGAAAATAGTATCTATGCGACTAAAAGCATAGAAACTTGGCTATGTAAATAATGGGAAAAATATCTTCCTTATCGGTAATGGGATATAGTGTTTTGAGCTAAATATTTGTAATATATAAAATAGAGAAGGGTTTAAAATGCCCTTCAACTGTTTAAATTGGTACAAAACTATTCTCCACCCAACTTTCGGCCTTCAAATACCCTGACGTCAACTTTTTGGCTCAAAAATACTCTCGATGTTAATCTTTTTACTCACATTTGACTTATTTTTAAGGGCAAATTACAGAAATCACATACTTTTAAGGCAAAATTACAATCTATCTCTTAAAAGTTTATAATTACAGAAATCCCTCGAACGGATACAATAATATAAGTGCTGATACACTAATATGATGCGCGAGATACAATAATATAAGCATTGATACATGCGCGAGATACAATAATATAAGTGTTGATACATTAATCTGATGCGCGAGATACAATAATATAAGCGCTGATACATTAATCTGATGCGCGAGATACAATAATATAAGCGCTGATACACTAATCTGATGCGCGAAAATGAGGGATTTTGGAGATTTGAAAAATTTATAGGGGATAATGGTAATAAGTAAACTAAAATGTGGGATTTCTGTAATTTTTCCTATTTTTAATAGCTCCCTCAAAGTAAAATTATTAAATATTTATTTATTATGTTGTCTAATGTGATTGGTCCAAATTTAAACACTTCTCAAATAAATAATAAAAACATATTTTTGAAAATGTATATTTTTATAAAACCACATATGACTCATATTTTTGACATGATACACTTGAAAATAATATTAAAAAATAATTAGTTTCATGATATCTTTCTATTGGCCTATTTTAAATCAACCCCCAATTTATTATAATCCAACTCATAAATGGGGATCCAACTAAAATCCATACTCACCCCGATTGATTGTCCATCTAAATTTTTTATTATTTTTATTAATATTAATTTTCTCTCAATTATCCAAATATCTTGTCCATTTCCTTTTTTAGTCTCTTATTCTTTATTAGGATATCCAGGGCTCAAACTAGAAATGAACTCACATGTTCATATTTTTTTAATTTGTATTATTGTCATGGTGGAATCAGGGATGGAGGTGGATATGAGAGAAATGATTATTTTTATTCTTTTATTTTGAATTTTGGATACACACAAAAGAAAAATGCACTATACGTACAAATTTGCTTCATTACATCATCTTTTATTGAACTAATTATTTCTATATGAATGTCAATGTTATTTTCCTTCTTTTTCTCCCTTTTTGTCATAAATTGAAAAAAATTAAAATGATGGACAAGATCCAATTAGAAAAAATGCAAGAGAGAGGAAGAGAAGGGTGGGGGGGAGTGTAGAGAGTAAAGGACTATTTTTTTTTTTTCTATTTTCAATCTACTATGAAATTTAAAATCAAGTCAACCATATGGGCTTATATATAAAATAATTTCAAATTATTTTAATGGATAAGGGCCTAAAATGCTCTAAACTTGGGATTAGGTACAATATTGCCCTCCATCCACCTTATGTGTATGATCTGTTAGACATAAGGGTATTTTTGAGCCAAAAAGTTGACGTCAAGGATATTTGGGGGCCGAAGATGGATGGAGGATAGTTTTGTACCAATTTAAATAGTTGAAGGGCAATTTAGGTCCTTCCCCATGTATAAAATTGTATTTGGCGAGTGGTCAAATGTGTAACTTTTCCTTCTTTTTCTTTCTTAAAGGGCCTTAATATCAGAAATGTATACAAAACATATACAGAAAGCGTGGCCCAGTAAGATTCACCGGTGTAAAAACAACATTGAAATACAATATATCCGATATGTCTAACAAGTTGGGGATGTAGCTCAAATGGTAGAGCGCTCGCTTTGCATGCGAGAGGCACGGGGTTCGATCCCCCGCATCTCCATACACAATTAGTTTTTTTGTTTTTGTTTTTTTCTACGTGAATTCAAATTAAATTAAAAAACAAAAAATGGATATTTGGACGATGAGCGGGAAAACAAAAAAACTTAAGCACCCCCTCTTTTCGAAAATCTATATTTTATTTCTAAACTTTCCATTGCATGCAACAACAGTCAACAAACAGCATTTTCAAGTCTTTTTCTTGAATGATAACACTATAGGACATGTTTGCTAAAGAAAAGTTGTACTATCTAAGGTACTTGTCCTCTAATTATTCTAGTATGTTGAGTTGGTGAAACAACAACGTAACTCACTAATCCAGTTAAGTAAAAATTAAGATTTTTAGAGCCACCAAATTCAATAGCGTTATCAAGTTAATTTTCAATTGCTTTTGTCACAAGAAAATTGAGAAAATGAGTACAAAATAATGTCAAAATTTAACCATATTCGAAAGCTCATATTTTACCTTGTGTTCACTTCACCACATATGACATATCATCATTGTTAAATTGATTTAACCACATCTGATCGATATGGACTTTTTACAAATTAAATATGCTCTCTCACTTTCTTGCTTATAAGTATGCTTTACTTCGACCATTGTCGTACCTTAGCATGTTATTCCTTTTTTTATCAAACGAAAATAAGTATATATACTTGAGGTGTCATGGATGCCATTTAGATAATTAATTGGGCTCAGTGCTCACTATTATTACTAAAATGTAGACGGCTATATGACGGTAAATTATCTCGTTAAAATCAACATATATAGAAATTCTAAAGTGAAACTGTTTCTAAATAGGAAAATGACATTTTCATTGACAGGTTAGAAAAAAAAAAATATCGCATAAATTGAAATAGAGGAAGCACTTAGTAAAAGCATCTAGAAAGTGGAAATAAATTAGTAAAAGCATTTATAACAACTATAAGTACGGAGGAACTCGTACCCTAAAAATTGCCGTCAAATATTTATAAAAATGATTAAGAAAATTAAAATTAAAGAAAAATTATTTAAATCTCAAAATAATTAGGGAAAAAGGATAAATATACCCCCAAACTATCATAAATGGTATGCAGATACCCTCCGTCATACTTTTGGGACATTGGTTCCCCTGTCGTTAAAAAACTAGAGCATATATACCTTTATACTAACGGACATACATAATATTATACACTGACCCGACATTTATTAAATATCGAATCGACGGATAAGATTGCGCCATGTGTTCCTATTTAGTCTTCCGTTAAAGTGAAGGGTATATATGCTCTAGTTTTTGGACGACAGGGGCACCAATGTCCCAAAAGTATGACGGAGGGTATCTGCATACCATTTACGATATTCGGAGTACATTTGTCCCTTTTCCCAAATAATTATTAGGTCAAATGAAATAGGACAAAAAAATAGAATTATATTAATTTTTGAAATATAGTAAATGTAGTAATGATATTTCATTTGTTACTTGTGCTTATGTACCCAAAAAAACTTAGGAGAGCAATCTAAGATTTATATTATAATCACTTAAAAAATATTGAGTTCAGATAAACTAAATAAAAATTACATCCGGCTCTACATCCACTGGCTCAATTCCTCTCTCCATTCACATAAGAATAGTTGCTTTGATACTAGTAAAGTAATTAAATCGGCATTCACGTATTGCATGTTTCATCACAAAAAGTTGCACTATCAAATTTAGGAGCTTGTTCCCTAATATTAGTACGTTTGGTTGGTGAATAAGAAGTTTCTTTTATTTAGAGACTTTGAGGCACCAAATTATATAACATTACTAAGTTTTCAATTGCTTTCTTCACCAGCAATTTGAGTAATAAAATTGAGGGAGGGGTCTTGTGATTACTAATTAATTCAAAGTAATGTAATAATCAAATGATAGAACCCCATCTTTAATTAACCTCATGTTCATCTCCCCTATCATTGGCAAACTGACTCCAGCATATTCATTGCAATATGTGATATGGACATTTAAAATACTATATTTTTTGAATGTCTAAATTTATAATACGATTGGTTTAATGGTTTAATAACTTATTTCCCTTTAGACCTCATTTTACTTTTGTATCAATATTAAATTTGTACTACTCTTTTCATCTCATTTATTTGACTTCTATTCTGTGATGGACCTCTTTTTTACCCCAAAATACTTTACTTATAATAATAGAGAGCGATGCACCTAATAATATGATAATATATAGAATTGACACTGAGTGTGGGAAGAAAAAAGTGGATGAAAGAAAATATTTCACTAACTCTGTAATTAGGAATTGAGTAATCATAACTTTTAAAATTTTGAACCTGCTTTCACATGTCATGTAATGTTAGTTTGACAAATTTTCAAAAAGTAAAAGATTACTTAATTTATTTATCTTTTAAAGAGGCTAGACTTAGAAAAATATAATTTTCCTTCATATTCTGTCATTTTTTTCTTAAAGGAAACGTATGAAACTCTATAAATTGAAGACCCTCTTCTCATACCATAAACACAATAAGAGCATCCACAATAGTGTTAGGGTTTTGCCCTGATTTTCTTACCATAATTTAAGATTTATTTTTCCTTAAAGAAAAAATAAAACATTACCATAAATATTTTTACTTTTCTTGAAAGGAAAATATAATATTATTTTATATTTGGTTTATTCTCTCCTTTAGGACTCCTTTTCTAGTAAGAAAAGGTTTTAGGACTCTATAAATATAGGTTTGTTTTCTTCTAACACATAACAATTACATCCACAATGTAGTCGTTTAAGAGTCTTGTTTATGGGGAGATTTATTCTCTCTAAAGTTTTAATGTTTTTCTTTTTATTGGTTTTAATTTGATATAATAATATTTTGATTTTTAGTATAAGTTTTTGTTATCTGATTTATCAACTGTATAATTTGCAAATTGTAAGCTTCCGCATGACGCCCTAATTCCCTTTAGAACCCAACAAATAGTCGTGTAGAGAATTTTGTTTAGGGGAAATTTTCTCCCAACATGTTTATGTTTTTTTTTTTAATATTAGTTTTATAATGTATAGGTCGCTTGACCCAGTCATATTTATAATATATTTTTAGTATGTTTTTCTTTCTCATCTAATTTATCATAAACATAATTTGCAAATCATAAACTTTCGCATGATCACCTTGATTCTTTCGAACCCGACAGAGAATGTTATAATATGTTTTCTAGAGGTTGTTTCCTTCATCTAAAGACAAATGCTAAGACTAGTTTCAACCATCACTCATCAGATCAATTTAAAGCAAAGACCAAAGATAAAAGGTATTGTTAAAAGTTAAAGAATGTCAAAGCTAAGTTAGTTGAGGTCTCAAATTCTAACATATATATAGTATATTAGATTCTAGAAACGTCTCATTTTTATTTATTTTGTTTTTTTTGGACAAATCAAATTGCTAGTGAGATATGGCTTTCAGATACGTTCTATTTAGGCTAAAAGTTTGGTAAGTTCAACAATTAAATCGATACTAAACGAATAAAAACCATGACTCATATAGGACGTTCTATATGTTTGGAATATATATATATATATATATATGAAAAATAATGTAACTAAAATTAGGTCGTAGTTGTTCACCAGATGAAATATTTTTAATATCGCCTTCGGGTTTGCTTTTGTTGACAATGCAATTAAAATAAAGTACTAATATCGAGATCAACTAATTAAGAATAGACAGACGTAGTTTAGTACTAGTGCATATATAGGTTTAATCTGGGCATGGAATTAATGGGAGCCTTGAAAAAAATATTACTAGTTTTGGTATAGCATGCTGATTACTTATTTATGTATTTTAATACTAAGACATATGGATTTGAATGGACATTTGAATAATTAAAATGTATGGACATTTGAATAATTAAAATGTTGTCTCTAAGTTTAAATATTAAGTGATTAAAATGATATGTTTTTTTAATATTTGAACGTGTATAATTATTTGTAAATATAAGAAATACCGGATACAGGAGTTTGTACAAGCACAAACTCAATATATATTACTCTATTCATCTTAATTTATGTAGCACGATAGAATTGACAAAGTTAACCAAATTTTATATAATTTTTAAATATTCTAAGTTGTTAATTATTGTGATTTACAGTACTTTTAACGTAATTTTCAAATAATATATGTTATTCTTTTTGTCCTAATTTATGTGGCACATGTGAAACTTTGATAGTCAACCAAATTTTTAATATGCTTTTGAAAATATTTTAAGTTTTTAATTATTGTGATTTATAATGCTCTTAATTAATGCAATTTTCAAATACACACACTCTCTCTCGCACAATTTATGCGGGACATTTGAAATTTCGATAGTTAACCAAATTTCAATATGTTTTTTTTAATACTTTTAAGTTATTAATAATTTTGATTTATAATACTCTTAACGTACATAATTTTCAAATAATATATGTTACTCGCTCTATCCCAATTTATGTGGCACAAATTCAATTTTGAGATTTGATCAAACTTTTAATATGTTTTTTTAAAATATTTTATTTGTTAATTATTGTAATTTATAGTATTATTTTATAAGTAATTTATAAATACATAATATACTAAAAAGGAAAATAAGACAAATAAATTTTTTTAAAAAAATATTAAATATATATAGAGGAGAAGAGAAAATCGGTCAATTGATTGACTGACCCTACACTAAGTAATACAGTTAAAATAAAAATAATAATTACATATTGAATAATTATTAATTTAATGTAACAAATTATTATTTTGATTAAAAAATGGAAAATGATCAAAATTGTCCTTGAATTATGCGAAATAGACAATTTATATTATTATATTTTGGAATAAAAAATGTCTCTGTTGTTATCTCAGCTACAAATACCCTCAAAAGTTTAATAGTCCAATTTTTTAGTGATGTGGCAAGTCATGTGGGACTAATCCCTCCATCGAAGCATTGTCAACTAGGATTTCCACTAATTATGGATCATTAATTCTGACTTGATTTATAACCTACCAAACTTTTAATGTAATCGATCCCAAAATTAAAGCGAAAAATGCACAAAACATTCAAAGAAATGTAGACGTAATGAATATAAAATCAGTCCAAGAAAGGAGAAGACTCGCAAAAACAAATAATACCGAATCTGCTAAATTTTTAAGCTAGACCTTATAAATTGAATTTTAATTTTTTAAAAAGAAAAACTCAAACGATAATTAATAAATGTAGTGCAGTAAACAGAATGATATATAAATAAGAGAATATCATACTTTAATTTTTCTAAGCAACAAAATTCATCAGTAGTAACAAAAATTAAAAAAAAATTGAGCACATAAAATGAGTAGAAGAACTCTCGAGTGTATTAAAAAAAAGAAGCAAATAGGGAAAATAGAAAAAGAAGAACTCAAAGTGTCACAATCCAAAAATAGATGTGATGGCACTCGATCTCGTCTTATCCCACCAAGACAAGTCAGCCTAAAACCCAACAATTTCGATAAAGTGCGGAAATAAAATAAAAGTATAACAATTAGTAATTACTAATACGGATAACAAGTCAACTTAACTAAAATCCCAAAACTTGGTTGTCACGTGCACAAGCCTCTAATGCAAATACTAGAATTGAAATAAAATACGTAAATCTCAAATGACGTTGTCTTTCAAGAAAACAAAATCATAAACAGGAGTAAGAAGGTCCGCTGAGATGACAAACATCTACCTCACAAATCTCCACAGAAAATCTCGAAAACGAAGAGAATAGAAGGCATCACAAAGATCCGGGATCGTAACCTACAAAAATGTAGACACAAGCTAAGGGAACAGAATACAGGTACTCTTTACACCCCATTCAAAACCTCCATAACTACAACCTGCATAAAACCAGCCCAACCTAATAGTTCACAGTTTACATAACACACAGCTCAACAACGACACTCTAACATATTACATATCCTCAACAACAATTCAATATTCATCAATCACAACTTCCATAGAAAGGCACTCATAAGATCATCAACACACAAGATCAAGTTCGTCAATGACAAAAATGTGCAATGCAATGAAATGCAATGTCAAGTATAGTGATGCATGTCTGACCTAGTGATACACACCCGTTGTCTCTCAGTCCGGGACCCATGGGGGACATATCTGTCCATGCATCCGTCGCGGTGTGCGACACGTCCCTCGATAATAGTATTTATCATGGCGCGCGACACGTCTCTAGATATATAGTATCCGTCACGACGCATGACACATCGCTCGAAATGGTACATCCTCTTATCACATAACACTTATCATAACTATGTCTCAGAGCCAATGCAAATGACATATTCACACAAATAATGAGGAGATGACTATTTTCATTACAATGCACAGTTCACATCAATACAATCGTGATACAACATCAACAATGAATTAATAAGCTTTTCAAACCATTCTCAACACATCACACACAAATAATCAATCACATAACCTTTTATTACCCTTTTTCCATCATTAGAATTATTCAACATGGACAAGTTAACCCATCAACAAGTCTCATTACCCCCAACACATACCACAAGGAAATACACGATTCTATGCACTTAACAAGGGTTTAGAAGTCCACTTGCCTCAAATAATAGAACAATCACTTCGGGACTTAAGCCTTCCCTTTTCGCTTAGCTTCCAAATCATTACAATCTATTCAAGTAATAATCACCTAACAACACACATGTTACTATAGGTTTATCCTAGACCCAAAAACTCACCTGAATTTATAATCAAATTCCTAATTTTGATGCCAATTACATGTCAACTCTCATATTTTTCAAATTTCAAGTCTAGGATTAAGTTGCAACTTCTCCAATATCATAAATCTGATAATAATCATATAAGACACCACACCTACTATTTAATTTGATAACCAATATATCAAAACTTGAATCATAATATGATAATAATAATAATAAGAAATTAAGCCAAATTACAAATCATTCACTCAAAGAACGTGACCTCCGAACCTAAAAATCATTACACCCTCATTGTATACGAAGCTTAATTCCTAAGCATTAACCACACATAACATAGCAATCGTCACATACTAATTATCCATTAAAATTTATCCCACAATTTTATTTTTCCAGTGACCCACGTTGAACAACTACAATTTTCCATTCAATTTATCCTTGTTCAACCCAACCTATTAAGATTTTTGTATTTTTCTTTTCTTTTGTTTTTTCCAATGATCCAGCGACACCATTTGTTATACCCTATTTTAACCGGGTCAAAATAGTGTAAAACATTTTGATGATTTCCAAATTAATAACTAACTTAAGAAGTCGCCACCTAATTAATTACGGTAAATCAGGGTACTTAAAATAATTAAGTTATTGTCTAAAGTTAAACTTAATTTTAAGGTCTACTAAACATGAGATTCTAGGTAAGAGTTCAACCCTCATTGTTAACCGGCCGAACTTGATTAATTAATTAGGCTAAGTGTCAAAATAAAATATTAGCATAAGGAGTATTTGGATAAAAATAGTTTAAAAGAAAAGTATAGAATTTTATTAAAAGTAGCTTACATGAACAAATTCAAGTTTAAATAAATTATTCTTTGTTTTGTCAAATCCATGGTAACAAAGTTTCTACCAAGAAACTTAAAAAGTTTGAAACAAAGATACTAAAATAAAATTATTTTTTACTCAAAATCATAGATTTAAAACTTCATTTTTTAGAAAGTTTGAGACTAAAAGCTTAGAATATAGACTCGTCTTGACCAAAAGAAATAATTTAATATCACGAAAATCACATATTAACCCAACGTATTTAAAAGTATTCTAAAGTTGATAAAAAGAACTTGAGTACTTTATCAAATTACTAAGAATAATAGTAATAAT
>JAJOOR010001919.1:0-64271 GCA_036250505.1 Solanum acaule | reverse complement strand
ATATATATATATATATATATATATATATATATATATATATCATTTTAGTATTTATTTTTATTGCATCCTTATAGTAAGAGCATTAAATGATTTTCATCATCAGTTGAGCTACTTTCAGCGTTTCAATTCAGTTATTTATTTTATTCAACCCTATTAGATACTCGTTCATTCAATGTTCAGATATCATTCGACCTGCATTTTTTATGATGCAAATCAGGTACTTAGGATCACCAACATGAATTCCATTGAAACTACATCATCTGCTCGTTAGCTTTTAGTGAGACCTTCTACTTTTGAAGGACCCCAGTTTTATGATTTGTTAATAATAGTTTGAGGTGTTGTGAGTTTTTTCCCAATGCCAATCTTTATACAATAGATGTTTTATAAATAGACGGTCTTTATCAGTCTTTTGACATTCAGTTTTAGAAGTTTTATTTAAAGTCTTATGTTTAATACTCAGTATTTTCAGATAGCTTTGAAATTTAGTAAACTGTTTGTTAAGCAATTCTTCAGTTTTGATGCTTGTGTATGCTTGAGTTAGTCTTCCGCTTAGTAGTCTGTCACTCCTCGAAGCTACCCCCAGGATGCGGACATGGGACCTAGGATCACGAGTGACCCCAAGTTAACCCTGCTGGCATATCATAAGCATACTTAAAGATTTACTGAAATAAGAAGGTATTGTACGGAAGCTTAAAACATCATGTAAACTGAAAGGATGTGGAATACCCACTAATATCTGAATAAAAGAACTATGAGTTTAATGACAACTGAAATATCAAACTCCAAATCTAAAACTGAATCTAACTATGTTTGAAATAAAGCCTCTAACTGACTAGAAATATTGGGACATGCCCTAGCTAGATCTTGAAATTAAAGACAAAAAGGAAAGGAAATAATCATGTCAATCGTCCTCAAAGAATGAGGACTCACCATTGATGTTGTTGAACTGGAGATCGGGGACCGATCTATACGTGATCTGAATGCTGAGGACCTGAACCTATATCACGAGAAGATGTAACCCAGAGTATGCGTCAGTACTTGAAGGGTACTGAGCATACATGATAGAATAAAGCTGAATAAAATACATAAGTGAACAAAGCATATAACTAAGTAATGACATGAGATAAGGATGATACTATACTGAAAATACTGAACATAAACTAACTAAATACAATGACCAAGTTTATAACGTGCTGGAACTGAATACTGAACTGTAACTGGTAACTTGATCAATGCATTAGAATCTGACTGTGGGAGCTACTAATAACTGACATAAAACCACATGAGCTAAATGTGGAGTCTGATGTATACGCCCCATCGAGAGGACCCAATATACCCTGCCAAAGGTATAAAGGCATAACTGGTGTGATCACTAATCTGATTCCCACAGAGGGGACTAATAACCTACGGGGGCACATAGTTCTGGGACTTGAGGGTGACTGACCCTAGTCAAACTTGGTTTAAAGCCTACTCCCAATAGAATACACAAAATACAATATAACTAAAATAAACTGGATAGCTCGATGTTTTGAAATGTTGACTGAAAATGCATCGTTAAAATACTGATAATGAAACATTCTTAACTGAGGCATGTATATCTGAGTAATCTGACCTAGCAAGTATAATTCATGAACTAAAAAAATCTACACAATTAGGGTTCTGAGTTTATGCATGAATCTGGGCAAAAACAGTACTACTGCATGATAATCTAATTAGGAGTATTAAAATAACTAATTCATAATAATCTGCTAAAATTCAAAAAACCCTAGGTCTAGATAACATGGAGGGAATCAAGAATGTGACTGAATTCTAGGGACCCAATGGGTGAAAGGAACCCACTAGTGAAATCCCACATACCCAGTGATTAAATTTACGAAGAAATCTTTCGATTTCGGGGTTGGAACTGATGAAAACCTTGTTGTGTTTTCTTGGAGGGCTGCTCAACTTCTCTCTCTAATTTGCTCTAAGTTTGCTTGATTTTTGGTGAAAGATAGATTAGGGTCAGTTCTAATTAGGTTACTAGGCTAAAACTGACCAAAACCACGTAGTTTAGGGGTTAAACGACATAATTTAGGGGTCCAACGCATAGGAAAAAGACCAAACGATCCCTGACTTAAAAGTTGTCGGGGTCACCGATGGACCGTGGATGGACCGACGGACTGTGGATGGACCGACTGTTAGTTCTGGTCGGCCGTTGTTCAGCTTCAGAGAGTTGAAGTCTGAGGGTCTGACATACGACCCTGGACCACGGACCGTGGTCTGACCTAAGGTCCGTAGGTCTTGGAGTAGGTCTACCTTTAGCCAAAATTTTAGGGCTTTCTGGGAGAGCTACAGGTGGCCATCCACGGACCACTACATACGGTCCGTGGGTGGTGCCCGTCGGTGGCACCTGCAACTTCTGAAATCTACATTTTGGTCTGTCTAGGATACAAGGTGTTACATTATCTCCCCCTTGGGAACATTTGTCCTCCAATGAAGACTAAACTAGCTGAAGATAGAGGGAAAGTGCTGCAAACCCTACCACAATTTCTAGAAGCAGAATTCTAACTGAACTAAGTTCCAAGAACGTGCAAATACGCTGAAAATACAAGTACAAACTAAAGGAACATGATACTAAGACTGAAGTTACGCATGAATGACTGAAAAACTGAAGAGGAACTATTACCTCAAGCTGGAATGGAATCGAAAGGAAAAAGGTGAGGATACTTGACCTTCATGGTTGCTTCTGCTTCCTAAGTAGCTCACTCTATGGACTGACTCCTCCACAAAACCTTTAGTGAAGCGACTTTTTTGTTTCTCAACCTTCGAACCTGACGATCAATAATCTCAATTGGCACATCCTCATAAGTGAAACTTTCCTTCATAGCCATATTTTCTAAAGGTACTATAGATGTTGGATCACCCACACACTTCTTCAACAAGGAAATGTGAAAGACTGGATGGACTGCTACTAGTTCTGCTGGCAACTCTAACTCATAAACCACTTTACCAACCCTTTTCAAGATCTTGTAAGGGCCTAAATATCTAGGACTGAGCTTCCCCTTCTTGACAAATCTCATCTCCCCTTTTATAGGTGACGCTTTCAGGAAAACCCAATCATCAATTTGGAACTCCAAGTCCCTTCTTCTTACATCTGCATAGGATTTCTGGCGACTCTGGGCTGTCTTAAGTCTATCTCTAATAAGCTGAACTTTATCCATGGCATCATGAACCGAATCTGGCCCTATCAAGGTTGTTTCACCTACTTCAAACCAACCAACATGAGATCTACATCTACGCCCATACAGTGCATCATAAGGGGTTATCTGAATACTAGAATAATAGCTATTATTGTAGGCGAACTCTATAAGAGAAAGGTTATCATCCCATTTACCCTTGAAATCGATCACGCAAGCTCTCAACATGTCTTCTAAGGTCTGAATGGTACGCTCTGCCTGACCATCCGTCTTTGGATGAAATGCGGTGCTAGGATTAACCTGAGTACTAAGACCTTTCTGAAAATGACTTCCAAAAATGAGAGGTAAACTGAGGACCTCTATCTGAAATGATAGACAAAGGAACCCCATTCAACCTGACTAATCTATCTCATTAATGTAAAGCTTGGCCTAGTCCTCCGCCGAATATGTAATCTTAACAACCAAAAAGTGCGCAGATTTAGTAACTCTATCAACTATCACCCAAATGGAGTCACGCTGTCTGCGAGTACGAGGTAAACCTGTAATGAAGTCCATGTTGATGACCTCCCACTTCTAAGTAGGAATGTTGATCTCTTGAGTCATACCTTTTAGTTTCTGATGTTCTACCTTCACTTGTTGGCAATTAGGGAACTTAGCCACAAATTTATCTATATCCCTCTTCATACCATTCCACCAAAAGACTTCCCGTAGATCGCGGTACATCTTAGTTGCGCCTAGATGAATAGAAAATCTGGAGTTATGGGCTTCTGTAAGAATCGGCTGTCTCAACTCACCCACCTTAGGAACACATAATCGACACTAATAGCGAAGCACACCATCTCCCCCTTAGGAGAAAACCTCAACTCTCTGCTGATGAACTGCACCCTTCAGTTGAAGCAATATCGGATCATTATCTTGATTTTCCTTAACCTCCGCTACCAATGAAGATTCTGATCCATTCTAAACTATCACACCTTCATCTAATATGCTCATAAGGCGAACTCCCAAGCGAGCAAGCCTGTGAACATCCTTTGCAAGTTCTTTTCTTTCTTCATCAACATGTGCTACACTACCCATAGATAGTCTACTAAGAGCATCTGTTACTACATTGGCCTTACCAGGATGGTAATGAACACTCATATTATAATATTTGAGGAACTCAAACCATCTCCTCTAGCGAAGATTAAACTCTTTCTGGGTGAACACATACTGAAGACTCTTATGGTCTGTGAACACATCTACATGAACACCATACAAGTAATGTCTCCAAATCTTAAGTGCAAACACCACTGCTGCAAGCTCGAGGTCATGGGTTGGATAATTCTTCTCATGCACCTTAAGCTATCTAGAAGCATATGTTATAACCTTACCTCGCTGCATCAACACACAACCTAGACCGACTCTGGATATATCACAATAGATAACATAATCGTTTGAACCTTCTGGAGAGTCAAAACAGGAGCTATAGTCAACTCAGTCAATGGAGAAGATATGGATGAAAATCCTTCCACGAACCTTCTGTAGTAACCATCTAAACCCAAGAAACTTCTTCTATCTGAAGGAGAGGTAAGTCTGGGCCATTGTTTCACTGCTTCTATTTTTAGAGAATCCACTCGAATCTCTTTGCTAGACACAATATGCCCAAGAAAAGCAACAGACTGCAACCAAAACTCACACTTACTGAACTTAGTGAATAATTGGCGATCTTTAAGAGTTTGCAGGACAACCTTTAAATGAGTCCATGTTCTTCCTTATTCCTAGAGTAAATAAGGATATCATCAATAAAGACGATAACGAACAAGTCCAAATACTGCTTGAACACTCTGTTCATCAAATCCATGAAAGCTGTAGGAGAATTGGTTAGTCTAAATGACATAACTATAAATTCATAATGATCATACCGAGTTCTGCAGGCTGTTTTCAGAATGTCACTATCTCTGACTCTGAGCTGATGATAACCGGATCTGAGGTCTATCTTCGAGAAATGACTAGCATCCTGAAGTTGGTCAAACAAGTCATCAATCTTTGGGACAGTGTATTTATTCTTGATTGTGACCTTGTTCAACTGTCGGTAGTCAATGCACATTCTGAGAGAACCATCTTTCTTCTTCACGAACAACACTGGTGCACCCCATGGGAGGATACTAGGTTTGATGAAACCCTTATCTAGAAGGTCTTTCAATTGCTCTTTCAATTCCGCTGGAGCCATTCTCTAATGAGGAATAAAAATAAGCTGGGTATCTGGAAGGAGATCAATTCCAAAGTCGATATCCCTTTCGGGAGGAACTCCGGGAAGATCTTCTGGAAACTCATTAACTACAGGAACTGACTCAAGAGTTGGGGTTTTGGAGCTTAAATACTTAACCTGAACTAGATGATAGAGACAATCCTTAGAAATCATCTTTCTGGCCTTAATGTAAGAAAATAATTGACCCATAGACGCTAAGCTACTACCCTTCCATTCTAAGATTAGTTCTTCACGAAACTGAAAACGAATGATCCTAGTTCTCCAGTCGACTGAGGCATAACATGAATGTAACCAATCCATGCCTAGAATGATATTGAAATCTACCATTTCTAACTCTACAAGATCTGCTGAAGTGAATTTCTGAGAGACTGTGACAGGGTAATTTCTGTATACCCGTCTAGCTATAATTGGGCCGATTAGAGTAGAGACAGAGAAGGGTTCTGAAAGAGTTTATGGACTAGCATTGAAGTTGACTGCTATATAAGGAGTTACAAATGAGAGAGTTGCCCCTGGATCTAACAAAGCATAAACATATAAGTTAAAGACTCGTAACGTACCAGTGACTACATTAGGAGAGTCTTTCTGATCCTAGTGAGCCTGAAGAGCATACACCCTATTTTGGCGCTGTCCGCCACCTGTACTAGATGAGCTACCCTGCTAAGTCGGGCGACCTGCTGGTGTTGCTGAAGTTGTAGACTGAGCCCTACCATTATTGCCTCATTGGCCCTGTTTAGCAGAACGAAAATCTCTCAACTTGTGACCAGACTGACCACACCCAAAGCATCTTTCCTTTCCTGCAAGACACTCTCGATGGTTCTTACCACACTTCAGATAAGTTAGGTAGGTTCTGGTGCCTGAAACACTCCCCTAAGACTTAGAGCCTGATGTCCTACCTTTCCGATCCTGTCAAAACCTGGAAGATGGAACACTAGCTAATGAAGGTGTTGGAGCTGAAGACTTTGGCTGAAACTGCGAGCGATTTCCACCATTCGATTTCCGTTGAGAATACTCATAGTTGCCTATTCTAGCCTTCTTATTATCCTTAGCTTGTTCATTAATCTTATCTCATCAACCTACTGAGCATGAGTCATGAGCCTAGAGATGTTCATATTTTCCAGCAACATAGCATTTCTACACTTTGTTTTCACTAAGTCGGATACCCCATATAGAAACTTGTTCAATTGAGCCCTGGAATCTGCAATCATGTGAGTCGCATACCTGGAGAGTTGGGTGAACTTGAGTGCGTACTCTTGGACTCACATGGAACCCTGCCTCAAATTCATAAACTTCTGAGACCTGTCCAGAAAAGTCTCACTAAAACACTCCCAAGTGATAGGAGCGGCATATGTACCCCTGCTCTCATTCCATTGAGTAAACCAGATGTGAGCTACATCCTTAAGATGATAGGATGCCAACTCTACCCTATCATTACCAGTCACTTGCATCACTCCAAAGATCTTCTTAACCTCATCTATGAAGTTTTGACGATCCTCACCAATCTGCGATCCTAAGAACTCAGGCGAATTCATCCTAACAAAATCACGAAACCTGGCTGCCACTGATCCACCACTAGTATTTGCAGGAACTAGAACCTGTTGGTTGTTCTGGTTGGTCACACTCTGAGCCAAAAGCTGAATGGTGTTCTAAAACTCTGCATTCAAAACTTCCTGATCTGGGATTGGAGGAGTTACGTTAGCGTTGCGAGCATTCACATTCTTTTCGTAAGCTCTACGAGGAGGCATGATCTAAAAGTGTATAACGATGGATTAGAAAGAGATCATACCTTACGCATGATAAGAATATCAAGAAAATGAAGTCTTCCTAAAACACTTCGTAACCTCCCTCTCATTAGATGTGGTGCACTTCACACCCATGAAAAAGACTCTACTTAGTGTGGCTTTTCAGACATCATAGGACTCTTGAACCTAGTGCTCTGATACCAAGTTTGTCACACCCCGAAGCTACCATAGGACGCGGACACGGGACCTAAGATCACGAGTGACCCTAAGCTAACCCTGTTGGCATATCATATGCATACTTAAAGATTTACTGAAATAAGAAGGTACTATGCAGAACCTTAATCATGTAAACTGAAAGGATGGGGAATACTCGCTAATATCTGAATAAAAGAACTATGAATTTAATGACAACTGAAATATCAAACTCCAAAGCTAAAACTGAATCTAATTATGTCTGAAATAAAGCCTCTAATTGGCTAGAAATGCTGGGACATGCCCCAACTAGATCTAGCAAAACTGAAACTAAAGACAAAAAGGAAAGGAAATAATAATGTCAATCGTACTCGAAGAATGAGGACTCACCATTGATGCTGCTAAACTGGAGATCGGGAATTGATTTATGCGTGATCTGAATGTTGAGGACCTGAACCTACATCACGAGAAGATGTAGCAAAGAGTATGCGTCAATACTTGAAGGGTACTGAGCATGCATGGTGTTATGCCATAATTTTACTATCTTTAGAAAAATCACTTTTTGAAATGTTTCTAAGTATAAAACAATTTGAGATAAATACTTAGAAAAGAGGCGCCATTTAATTTTTTTAAAAAATTAAGAAAACTTAATTTAAAAAGATTTTAATAGATTAAATCTTTATAAATTTAGAGAATATGGGTAAGAAAGTCCACAAGAAACTCGGGCAAGGTTCACATGCAACAAAATGACAAAAGAGATACCATTAGCATTCGAAATAGTGAAACAAATAAGACATAATTTAATTGAAATAAAAGCCTTTCGATTATTTCAAGACCCCAAAAAACCAACCAAAAGCAACTTTAATCTTGATTTTTAGTAACAATAAAGCTAAAAATATGTCGACACACAAAGAAAAGAGCTAATGGGCAGGAAATATAAACCATAAGGGATTATAGCTTGCACAAGACAAAATTACTACAGAAGAATCCTAATCAATCTAAATATACATCATCAAAGGTATGTTAGACAAGGATAACAATTCAATGCATGCTAATGGGAATGCTTGAATCGCATAAATATCAATCAAGAACGGATATACAATGACTCTAATACATACTTGAAACAACAACTTCTATAGCCAAAACAATTACAGAGAAAAAGAGAGCAAGTCGGTGATTTCACTACATGCTAGATCAAGAAAGGAACAACCTGAAGACAAGCTCTTAAAATGCGACAAAAACTCACTGATTTAGATAAAAATTAGTGAACTAAAGCCTTTGTCAAAATCTAGCCTAAACAAACACATTCTAGTCAAATAAACATGCTACCTCATAAAGAAGGATATTGCTACCAGATAGATTTGAAGAAAGAAAATGCTCCTGCTAACTCTAGCTTATTCATAATCAAGCAAAAAAAAAAATTGAACTATAACAATTAAATCTCAACAAATGGGCTACTGCTACGCCACCAAAAATAGCTAAACATCATACAAATCATGCTATAGTAATATGCTTTCCAAAGGGACCAACAAAATGACAAATCTAAAGGCAGCACAACCATTCCAAATTAACATACAACAACATAGCATATGCTTCAACCTCACGAACAAAATCATTCGATGCCTACAAATATATTTGAATGCTAAGGAGCAGGAACAAACGAACAACAACCTCCAATACATACCTAACTCTCGATTAACCATGAGAAGTCAAACACATTTAGGCGATCTCACAATCAAAGAGAAACCAGTCGATATGAACAAAATCATAATTATTCGAAAAGAAAGAAGGAGAAGTTGGAACAAGAATACTACCTTTCTCAGAGTAGCAAATGGGACGAACGAGCAAAGGAGTGCAACGATTCTTCCACCACAAAATTCGAAACTTAGAATCAGAAAGCTAAGTATAATAGTTTAAGCGTAAAACGATTATTGCCAAAGAACTCAAACTTTGAAATCATCTACGCTCGCTCATCCCCTCCCTAAACGATGGGTAGGGGGGTGGTTTATATAGAGGAAAACTAGGGTCGATCAGGGGGGGAATGGGTGAAATTTCAAATTTGAAATTCGAATTCCTTTCTCCTTTTTCAAGACAACAGTGGAAGGATTTGAAAATCCCTGAAAATGGGGAAAAGGGATGTGAGGGTAGTTGGACACTACAGGCGAGGAGGGCAACGACTTTTCTCTGGATTTGTCGGATTGATGCGACTAGTCGCTGTGCTGGATTTTGGTTCGTTGCTCGTTCATGTGTTATTGGGTTCTCGCGTGAAGAAGAAGAAGACGGGGTCAGGTCGATGTTGTTTGTTGGGCTGAGTCGGGTATGCTGTATGTAGTGTATTGTTGGCGGTCTTTTGGAATTGAAAGTGGGTTGATGTATTGGATGAAGAGTTGGGCTTGGATTTGGCTGAAATTTGGCCCAAAAAGTGGTCTCAAATTGAGTTAAGGTGAGGTAATAAAGTGGCTAATTTTGCAATTGAGAAAAGGCCGAAGAAATTGCAATTATAGGCCATTGACGTTCAAAACGTAGCCAAATTGAGTTATCTTAGCAAATCCGGCTATAATTCAAATAAGAATTAATATAATTAACTAACGAGTTTCTTAATCTTAATGAAACAAAATAATTAATTTATATATAAACCATAGGCAAAAAGGAATAAGGGTTCCCAGTTTAGCTAACCATTATAGCTTTTGTCCTTGAGAGTATGTCATTGGTCTATCCAATTGGTTGCATTAATTGGGTTGGCTCTAATAGAGGTTGTATTATGGCTGGTGGAAGTCATATGGTTCCAAAATGTGAGTGTCACGACCCGATTTCTCGAGTCATGATGACACCTACTATATATACCCTACCAGTAGTAAGCCAACCCGTAACCCAGAACATCAAGTAATGAGCGAAAGGGCAGAAACTAGCGAAAATAATAATCTAAATCAGAATAACAAGGCGGAAGTAACCCAAAATAAATATATACAGAAATTCCTCCCAGAACCTGGAAGTCACTAGTACAGAGCTATTTAATAAATAGTACAAGTCCCAAAAGTGGACCACAACAGAGTGTGTCTCAGAGGCAACAAGACTAGCTAAAACAAAAGGAGACAGAACAAACCCAAAACGCCAAGTGCTCGCCCTCGTCTCCGAATCACAGCTGCAAAAGAAGGCTGGAACTAATCACCGCTGGTAACTGGTACTGGGACCTGCATCACGAAATAGATGCAGAGCGTAGCATGAGTACCAACACAACAGGTACTCAGTAGGCATCATAGGCCGACTGAGCAAAAAGAGGTAAAACAATAAGAAAGGATAGAATCTAGACACAGAGTGGTCAAAGCGGATATGAAAAGAAAGCACACGAGCATACCAGAAACAAACTAAGTACACTAAACTAAACCTAACTGGACCCCCATATGCCTAGAAGGTACACTCGTGCGCAAGCTCAAATAAAACATGAACGGACCCCCATAAGCCCGATAGGTACACAGAAAAGCTAAGTCTATTGAGAAAGAAGAAAAATCGGGCTCCTAGCCCAAAGTAACTAAGATAATCCATCAAACTCCACCCAGCCAGCAGTACACTCCCAGCCCAGCTAGAAAGAGTGACCCTAGGGGGCACCCAACCAAACAATCCACTCCCAGCCCAGCTAGAAAGAGGGACCCGTGAGTGAGGTAGATATCGCGAGTCATCCTACCATGCAGTCAGCTCTCATCCCAGCTAGAAAGAGTGACCCAGGGACACCCAGCTAGCAGCACACTCCCAACCTAGCTAGAAAGAGAGGCTCGGGGGCGATCGTCGTTATCACCGAGTCTACCCAGCCAGCGATACGTTCCCAGCCCAGCTAGAAAGAACGACCCCGGGGGTGATGGTATCTCCAATAGGATCCAATCCAACAACAACCACCGTGGAACGCCGTCCACTCTAAGAAATCACAGAAAAGGCTCCAAGCCTATACTATCTCAATCCCACGCCTCTAGTGATGCACCAAACCTTCAAGAATGCGTCGAAACCGTAGAATGAGAGGGAGAAGATACAGAAATGCAGCAAGCAGCGATAACGCCTAATCTAAGGCTCAAACTATCAGACTCAAGTCTGCTACTCCAGTCTACAAGGAGCTAAGTCATCCAAACGACGTCGGCAGAAAGTCAAGGCTATCCAGGCCACACGGGTCATAAGTCTAAGGCAATGCTAGCCTAACCTAGACTAAGGACATCATGCTTACGGTTAAGGATGAACAAGGCATACAATACAAAGCATACAAGTATACAATAATATTTAGCACATAGACATGCAACTCTACTAAACCGGATAACATGATACTATACCCGAAATATGGTCAATCGATTCTAACATGAGGTATATAATCAAAGTAAGGTAGTAAGCTGGTACCCACCCCCAATTCACTCCAATCAACATGTTTTTACACAATTAAGCTCAATCTAAAAGAAAGGAAGTCGTAGCCTACCTTAAGGCCGATCGCGCGCTCTCCAAATCACTTTATCGGAGCTTTCCCTATCCGAACGACCTCGAAACGATGTCCTGCTATCAAAAATAGAGTCACAACGTTATTACGATCGTTTAGACACCAAAATCACAACAAACGAAGATGGGTCAATTTTGGAGTCAAAATGGAAATCATGGGACCCGTACCGAACTGTCCAAATTTGATTCCGTCAAGACACCCTAAACAACACCCCAAACCTGTGTTCCAAAATGGAACACAATTCGGGGCTCAAAACGCAGCAAAAACCAACAAGAAAGAAAATCACACTTTAATCAACTAAAAGAAACCCTACAACAGCAGTCTAAACTTGGAATAAACGAGAATCGAAAGGTGCCCAACACTCCTTGAACACTCTACCACGAAGTCATGACAATTCTCAACATGTGGGACTTCAAATCACCCAAATCTGAGCTAAAATGAGTGAGATATGACCAAAACAATAATGCCAAAAACAAAGGCTCGAAAAAGGTACTGCAGTCAGGTTTTATCGCGAAATTACCTCGAACTACGTGCACCCAACAACTTTCGATCACCCTACAGCAAAGCCACCAAAAATACGAAGCTCCCGCACTTCGAATCGCCTAAATCGGATGAGAGATGAGAGAGTTATGAGAGTTTAAGTTTTGGGAAATATTGCTGAAAATCAACATTATATAGCAGATTTTCTGCAATTTTTCCAACAACTAAAAACTCCGACGGGGTACTCCGATCTCGATCGGAACCCCGTGCACACAAACGAGATATGCAACCAAACCAAATTCGATATTCCGGACTCAACGGCGCAGTAAAAATTTCCATCAGAGGTCATCTCGATAAAAAGTGGGTCCCACTTCCAAAAGCCATTTTAAGTCAAAATCAACAAAAGGGCTCGGAAAGATATCAAAAACCTTGGGACACAAAAAAGAAGGGTCAAACTAAATCAAACTCAACATTCCGGAGCTAACCGCGCTGACGGAATTCTCATCCGAGCGCGTTTACTCAAAATGTTGACCAAAGTCAAACTTAGGCTTAAATTTAAAGTTAAAACGCCTAATCGCACCGACTCACGCTGAAAACCTCGAGAGTCATGTCGATCATGCTTAAAGCCTAAAATTACCCTTTTAGAGCTGATGGAATCGTCAGAATTGGATTCCGATGTCATCTTCTTGAACTTTTGATCGAAAATGATCATTCAAGGTTCATAAGCTCCAAAACACAAAAACTCGCACCAAGACCAAACGAATGACCAGGTGACCGAACTGTCAGTCCCAACAAGTCATAAAATGACTTGGGGTCGCTACAGAAACGCTCTAAATGGCACACAAAAGTCAAGACACAGAAATGACCAAGAGGGTCATTATAGTGAGAGAGTTGGGACACTAGAAGAAGATGTGGTTTATGTCTTCGGTGTCATTGTCACAGTAGTGACATTTAGGATCCACATCAAGGCCTCTATGGTTTAGAGCATGGTTTGTTGGGAGTCTCCTATGGTAAAGCAACCAGAGGAAAGTCTTGATCTTGTTTGGTGCTTTGGCAGACCATATCCATTTGAATCTCTCATTGGTTTCATGCCTATGGTTTTCGTTGGCTTCCTTTATGTGTCTCTAGGCAGTGTTTGTGGAGAATAGCCCATTATTGGTAAGTCTCTAGATTAGGGTGTCTTTTTTTGATTCGTCGCTAGAGAGTATGTGGCTCCTGATGACGACTTTCATTTCTTCGGGGATGATAAATGACAAACTGTCAAAATTTCATTCTCCATTCTAGTAGACTTCTCTTACTTTGAGGTGGTTCTCACTTTCTGGAAAGGGGCATGAATGCTTTGGCCTATCATTCCACAATGAGGATCCATTTATCTCTTATAAAGTTGATTTTGTCCCCTTTATGTACTCTCCATTCCATTGCTTTCTTGACATCTTGCCAATCATTCTGGATATTTTTCCAAGTCCTAGACACTATCTTTTTGGGGTCATGTTCCCTGTTTATCCTTTTATATTTGTCTATGAGGATCTTACTCCAAAGTTTGTGGGGGGTTTTGCATTGCTCTCCATGCAAGGCTGGAAAGGATAACCCTATTTTTCAATTCACTTTTCTGGAGTCCAAGTGTCACGACCCGATTTCTCGAGTCATGATGACACCTACTATAAACCCACCAGTAGGTAAGCCAACTCGTAACCCGAAACAACAAGTAATGGGTCTAAAGGGCAGAAACTAAACAAGAGTAGACAAAATTTAAGATAACATTATAAACAGGCGAAAACAAACCAAAACATATATATACCAATAAAGATCCCTCCCAGAACCTGGAAGTCACTAGTACAGAGCTACTAACAAAGTGAGTACAAGTCCTAAAAGTGGACCACAGAAACTGGAATGTCTCGAAAGGCAAAAGACAAGTCTATGTATACAGATAGAAACTGAAGTAGTACAAAACGCCGCGTGCTCCACCCCCGTCTCCAGATCAGACTGCTCCAAGCTCGATATCAACGCTGACCACTGGTGCTCGAGCCTGCATCACGAAAATAAATGCAAAGCATAACATGAGTACCAAAACAGCAGGTACCCATTAGGCATCATAGGCCGACTGAACTTGAGAATTAAATGCAATATGAAAAGAAGGAATAACACAAACAGAGGTCAAGAACAAAAATCTAAGTAAACAATGGAATTCACACGAGTGTAGAAAGAACTAACTAAAGTAATCTATAAGCTAACTACACCTAACTAGACCCCCATAAGCCTAGAAGGTACACTCGTGCGCAAGTTAAATAAAAACCCGAACAGACCCCCATAAGCCTGACGAGTACACAAAATAACTATAACTAAAGAGAATTGTATATAAGAACCCAAGCACGGAGAACATCGAACCAGAACCTCAACCCTAATTAGTAGAATCTGACAATACGGAGGCCGGACCTCGAACCGGATGCTCACCAGAAATACATAAGTAACCAATCATAAGTATCAAGTATCTGAGGCCAGAACTCTAACCGGATGCTCTATATAAGTATCTGGGAAATAGAGGCCGGACCTTAAACCGGATGCTCCATATAAGTATCTAGGATAGAGACCGGACCTTAAATCGGATGCTCCACAAAAGTATCTGGGCAATAGAGGCCAGACCTTAAACCGGATGCTCTATATAAGTATCTGGGCAATAGAGGCCGGACCTTAAACCGGATGCTCTATATAAGTATATGGGCAATAGAGGCTAGACCTTAAACCGGATGCTCCATATAAGTATCTGGGCAATAGAGGCCGGACCTTAAACCAGATGCTCTATATAAGTATCTGGGCAATAGAGGCCGGACCTTAAACCGGATGCTCTATATAATTATCTGGGCAATAGAGGCCGGACCTTAAATCGGATGCTCTATTTAAGTATCTGGACAATAGAGGCCGGACCTTAAACCGGATGCTCTATATAAGTATCTGGACAATAGAGGCCGGACCTTAAATCGGATGCTCTATAAAGGTGCCAATGTATCTGCTGAAAGAGTCTTAATCGATCCACGCTCATAAATGTCTGTGGAATGCCGTCCATACTTAGCCAATCAATGTAAGTCCTTGGAACCGAATCGAAAATCAAATTCAAATCGCGAAGCAGAATTAGTGTCGCCGACGTAACTAGTGAAGCCGTAACATCGGGGAAAATAAGGATAACTATAGTCAGAGCAAGCGTATCGCCTAGCTAAAGCCCAAACTATCAGACTCAAGTCTGCTACACCAGTCTATAGGGATCTAAGCCGGCCGAGCGACGTCGGGGAAAAACTAAGACCTATCGGATCTGAATCATGTATTTCTAAGGCAAGCCCTAGTCAAACCTAAACTAAGGCCCAACATGCTTCCAATAAACAGTAATTAAGTATGCAATCACTCCGCATAGCGAGGAGGGTCAATTAATAACATAAAACATGCTCACAGTTACCCGATAATTCTCGAAATAGGCCGAAAACATGATTTTTAAACACCTATACAAGATTCAATAACTACCCAACCCAAATCCCAACTAATCAACATGCATTCACATTCTCGAGCTCAATCTAAGAGATAAAAACCATAGCCTACCTGTAGGTCGATCACGCGCGCTCCAAAATCACTCCTCTGGAGCTTTTCCTTTCCGAACGGCCTCAAAACGCTGCCACGCTATAATAAATAGAGTCACAACATTATTACGGTCGTTTAGACACTGAAATCGCAAGAAACGGAGACAGGCCAACTTCGGGGTCAAAACGGGGAAAGTGGGACCCGTGCTAGAAATTCCGAAATTAACCCCAAAAGTAGGTCCTAATCAGTTCCCCGAGCTCATGTCCCAAAATGAGACACAATTCGGGGTTCGGGAACATCACAATATCAACATGCAACCAAAACCCAAATTTTCTCAAGAACTAGAAAAAAAAAAAGGGACAGCAGCTGAATCAGTAAATTTACCAGAAACGGGAGGTCTACAGTGAATTTTGACAACACCACGACGTTCTCCTCGAAAAACCACTCAAGATAGCCTCAAGAATCACTGAAATCGGACCTAAAATGGCTGATAAAACTAGTCTCAAAATTTCCAAAATCAAGCTCACAAAAAGGGGTCGTAGCAGCAGGTATTTTACGAAATTTACCTCAAACGGGGATCCCAAATCAGTTTCCGAGCTCACCAACGCGTTCCTTGCGAAAAACCACCCCTCAGGATGAACCTTTGAATCACTGAATTTGGACTTGAAATGAGAGAGTTAAGCCCTTATAAAGATTCAGAACAAGTGCTGAATTTTCTGCAATACACCAGATTTCAGCATATTTCGGAAACTTAAAAACTCTGACGGGGAGCTCCGAACTCGTTCGAAACCCCGTGCACGCAAACGAGATATGCAAACATACCAAAATTGATATTCTGGACTCAAAGGAATAGTCAAATTTTCCATACAAGGTCATCTTGATAAAAAGTGGGTCCCACTCCCAAAGGCCATTTTTAGCCAAAATCCATCGAGGGGCTCAGAATGAGTCCAGAGGCCTCGGGAGTCGAATGGAAGGTCGTTCTAGACCAAACTCGACATTCCAAAACTAACCGCGCTGACAGAATTTTCATTCGAGCGCGTTTTCCAAGAATGTTGACCAAAGTCAACCTTAGGCCAAATTTCAAAGGCTAAAACGCCTAATGGTCCAAACTCGCACTGAAGACCTCGATACTCGTGCCAACCATGCTACTAACCTAATTTGGCCATTTCAAAGTTGATGGAACAGTTAGAATTCCATTATGAGGTCGTTTACCTGACATTTTGACTAAAGTCAACTATTTAAGTTTCAAAAGCTCCAAAACGGGGAAACGAACATAAAACCCAAACGAACAACCAGGCGACCAAACAGTCAGTACCAGCAAATCATAAATGACTTGGGGTCACAATAGGAATGCTCTAAACGACGAAAAGGAGGCCTTAAGGCAAAAATGACCTGGAGGGTCATTACACCAAGTCCTCCCATGGCTTTCGTGTTTGTGATGCTATCCCAACTCAGTAGGTGGATTTTCCATTTTTCTGCGGTAGTTCCCCACACAAAGTCCCTTTGCACCTTGTTAATTGTGTTGGTTATTTTAGTTGGCAACTTTATGTACTGCTTTACATGAGAAGGGATGCTGCTCAAAGTAGTTTTTGTGAGAATTGTCCTGCTAGTCAGATTTAGGAACTTGGTTTTCCACCCTGTCAGTCTTTTCTTTATGTTGTCAAAGATGAACTGGAAGTCAGCATTTACGGTTCTCTTGTGGAAGATTGGGAAGCCAAGGTATTTCCCGAATGTGTCAGCAGCTCCAGTGCCAAGGGTGATGAAGCAATTCTGGCACACCTGGTCAGAGCAGTTCCTCGAGAAGATGATTTTGGATTTTTGGTGGTTGACTCTAATGTAAACATTACTAATACACTTTATTTGACATTATTTTTATACACTATCAAACAACCCCTTACAATGAAGTGAAAATGAAAAGATAAATCATAAAAAAAAAAGGTTGCAAAATGCAAATTAAAAGAAGGGAAAAGGCCTCGATTTACCCCTGAACTTTATGATTTAGAGCTAATATGCCCTCCGTTTAAGAAGTGGCTCATACATGCCCCTGCCGTTAGAGAAATGGCTCATATATGCCCTTTTACTTAATAGAATAATTTTTAATAAATTAAAATTTCATTTTTTTTTTACTTTAATTTAAGAAAATGCCACGTGGCATTTAAAATACCCACCTTCCATTCCATCATACCACCTGACCCAATTGGAAACAAAAAATCCACCCACCCAAATTAACCTAACTCATTTTATTTTGTTGTTTCCACACTCAAAAGAAACCCTCCTCTTGTATAGCCGAAAAGAGAGGAAACACAATCTGGTAAAAAAGAAACCCTCAAATTGGACAAGGAGATAAATGTATGGCCAGAATAAAGCCATCAAGAAATCATCCTCAGATCTTTGTCCTTGTATAGCCGAAAGAAGAGGCAATTAAGGGAAAGATTTATTTAACTGTATTCATGTCCTAAAAATAGCAGTCTTCACTCAAACTGAGATCGGATACTAACAAAAAAAAAATTATTTTTGTTTCTGTTGAGGTGGAAACGATGAAATGAAATGGGTGAAGTCAATTTGAACGGGTGGGTTTTTATTGTTTCTAATTGGGTCGGGTGGGTATGGTGGAAGGTGGGGTATTTTAAAAGCCATGTGGCATTTTCTTAAATTAAAGCCAAAAAAATGAAAATTTTAATTTATTAAAAATTAATCTATTAAGTAAAAGGGCATACATGAGCCATTTCTATAACGGCAGAGACATATATGAGCCACTTCTTAAACGGAGGATATATTAGTTCCAAATCATAAAGTTCAGGGTAAATCAGACCTTTTCCCTTAACAGAAAGAGGATTAAATACAGAAATTGTGTATAATTAAAAAAAAGCAAAAAATGGTGACATTTGAACCCGAAGAACTGGCTATATTTTCGTATCAGTTCAAGTGGAATGAAAATCCTCTTTCACCTTCTTCTACCTGCTACGAATCTTATGGTTCAACTGTTGAGAGGTCTGGATTTATGCGTATATACAGAATACATCATTGAAACTCAGATCAAACGACTATGAGGAGCTTTTCAACTTCACTGTTTAGTTGTTTCTTCATTCTCATACTTGTTCTAAACCCAATCTCATTCACTCATGGCAACATGTAAGTCCTCTTACCATCACTATCCAATTTTGCCTTACTTTTTGGAAAAAATTTAGATCCCTACGTAAGTTTTGGGGGCTCTTGGCTTGAGTAGTGATAGAGATAACATTAAGAGGGTTCGAAATAATAGTGATTGAGAATTGAACTGAAATTTGAATACCCTAAACGACTGACCCAACCTCTATTCTTATGTTAAGTGTATTCAAAATTTATATATGTATACATAAAAATATAAAAGGTAACTTATATATATTGTATAAGCTTTTACAGAAGGGATTCGTGCTAGATCCACTCCTGGGCTGAGGTGATTAGGCAGAATATGCCACAACTTTAGCTCACTGATGATGTGACTCTTGTTAGGAGGGCGTAGGTCAAAGATTAGGATAGAAAGTTAGTAGTAAGTCAGACGTGTTTCTTTTCCATTCTCGGAATTTTAGCATTATTCTTCTTTTTTTTTAATATATTTTTCGATTTCTATTGCTACATGTTATTCTTTAGCTTATTTTCTTGTTGTTTCTGCGTGTTACTGCTGCCTCCTTTTCATTTGCCTTTTATTTTTTAGCCTCGTATATTATTTTCTTGAAATTGTATCTGCATGTTACTGCTGCTTCTTTTTATGTTCGTTCAACCAAGGTTCTATCGGGAATAGTCTCTTTACCTTGAGAAGGTAGGGCTAAGGTCTGCACACACTCTACTCTCCCCAGACCCCATCTATGGGATTACACTGGGTTTGTTTTTGTTGCTATTGTAGATCCCTATGTGAGTTTTGCAATATATTGTTGGATTTAACTTTAACACATAAATTTGACCTGTCAATGTAATTTAATTGGCCGGAACAGCTTAGTATACATTCCAGGTTACAAATCCATGCTTATTATGGATAGTTACCTATAGGCTATAACGATTTCAGTTGCAGGGTATAAAATTTGTATACCTTTTCCAAGTTACCAGCAATTGTTCTTTAAATAATTGCATAAATATGTTATAAAAGCTGAAATTCATAATGTTATAGGATGGATATAAAAGTTTTGCAAGTCGGACAGGAGCTAATGAAGGAAACTCTTCCATTACAATCCGGATCGAGACTATATGAACTGCAAGGGTTGAATTCCAATAAGTGGTATGAAGTGAAGATCTCATATCCTGCTTCTGTATGTACATTTGCATTCTTGCCTACTACTAGATTTCTATACCCTATTGGTATTTAAAGCTTTAAACCTTCACTTTTTCAACATATAACAGATACCAGCTACTTTTACTCTACAACTAAGTAAAGGAAGTTCAGGGCTAAATGTTGGTAGGAAGTTACTGAATACTGAAAAGATTATTTTTCAGGCGGACAACAGTCTTCAATTGCTTGGTGACAAGGTTTGGTTATGTCTGCATGATATATTATGATTCTCATCTATTCTTTTGCTCATTTTACCTCTGAAGAGGCACTGATAATGGAATTTTTCACAGGGAGAAATGTTTGTCCTGGTAAATGTGGAGCCTGAGGGAATTGTTGCAATACCTGGGGTAAAGGAGAGGGAACACATCATATATAATATAGGTAAACGTTTCCCCTTAATTTAGATAGTTCAGAGTTCCATCTAGCATATTTAATCGTCTTCTCTCATGCCAATATAGTAATTATGTTACCCAAGTTGTCATCATTTAGAAGCGAATTGGCAATGCTAAATTTTCAGGCACACCTTAACCTCCTTTTTATCCCCAGAAAAAAAGAGTGGGAAGGAAGTAAGAACATTCACCTATGACTTGTATTTTTGAGTCAATTGCCATAAAAATGAAAAAAGAAAGATAAATGCTATAATTGAACACCTGCTAATAAATTGGAATTCACAAAATTAAAGGCGTATTCGCATAACACTCTTTGATCTAGGAAGCACATTTATGTTAAACAGAAAGATGTCAAAGTATGCAATGTTGAAATTTATCTAGGCTGTCAGTTAGCTTTACAGATACACCACGTCATAACAACAACAATTCCCAATGTCAAGCAAATTGGGGTCGGCTGTATGAATCGCCCATATTGCTCGAAGTGTCAAGTCCTTTAGATCTCTAGAACTTTGTGAGCTCCTTGAATAGCTAGGAGTTTTTTGCTATCAGGAGACTTGATTCTTTTTTTTTTGCAATCAATTGCATCCTCTAGATGGTTGATTTAATGGAAGAGTAGTTGATTAAAAAAAATAATTCAAGTAGACCCCATTAGATCTAAGACTTGTTGCATAAGATTGTCAAAGGAAGAACATTGAACATGTGAAGCCTCTTGCCATTGTCTGGTGATTCTTCTATTATTTATCCTATTAAAAGAAAGTAGAATTTTAATATGTGCTATAAAGATTTCCGGTACTTGTCACTTGAAGAGAAAGAAAGGTAATTTGGTGTGAGAAACGTAAAATGTGGGAAAAAAAGATGGAAAGGCTTGTGCATGCTTAACATGCTTAAGTGCTCAGCTGGATATATGCTAAAAAGTTCTAGTTTGGTGGAGGTTCTATGATATAGGATGAGAGTTTATTATGGCGACGAGAATTTTTGAACCATGATCTGCAGAACTCCTTGAGCTGCTGTCACCAGTGGCCATTGCAGCTATAGGTTAGCAGCAAACTCCTTTCAGGAGATGTGTTGGTCTTGGGAAGTTCAATTTTAGCAGGTCTTTTATGATGCCCCCTTAAGAAGGGAGAATTGCAAGATAAAATTCGGTATGGATGGTTATAGAATTGATCACATCAAATCCTATTATAACAACACCTGTCACATATATTGTCTTAAGATGCCTCCGAGCAGTTTTCTAGTAAAGGTATCATAGTAATATAGATATTTCTAATCTGGAGTTGAAGCAATAGGAAAAGCTAAATTCAGGTTGATGTTTGTAACCACATAGTATTGCATAGCCAAGTTGCTTTTAAGCTTCAGTCTTGTTAGCAGATTTCACACCAATCTTAGGCTTGTGACCTATTTGTCCAAGTTTAACAAGGAAAAAAATAAGCCACTTCCCTCATATGTCTAGCAGTTTAAGGAGACAAGATTGGAAGGTGAGTCAGCCAGTGGATTGACTAATATTTCTCCATCAATACGATAGCAAAAATTCTTTGCTTGAGTAAAGGAGAAGAGGGCATGTGGACAAACCCTCCCCTGACCATAATAGGAATTGAGGCTCATTCTTTGTGTATCAGCCATGATCTCTCTTATTTTTATTTAGATATTAATATTTTATCAAAACTTACTATTAAGTAGTTATATCTTTCGAGTTGTATCTCTGTTTATTATTAGTATTAGCCTATCCGATCAGAATAAATAATTTGCTTGGTTTGAAAACTAATGTAAATGAGAAGAGTTTTTTTTTTCAAGCAATGAGAAGAGTTAACTGGTGTGTGTTTTATCTTCTCTCATGGACCTGTGGCTGAAATAAGTTTTTGATTCCATAACTAGTAAACAAAGTAGTCAAAGCGAAAAGCATAGAAAAACGCCAAAGTGTACTGGGGCTTTAAGCCCATTATGGTACTTAAAGCACGAGTGGATGAAGAAAAATATTTTATATATAATGCAATAAAAGGGAACTATTTATTTGGACAAATAAACTATAAAAATATATTTTAGCGAAATATATGAAGTTAAAAAGATGTCAATAAAGCACCCAAGGGTGTAGCAATGGTTAATGAATTGGGTTGAAAAAACACTAGGTGATTTTTTCCTATTTGTCCAAAACAAAATGATGTCAATCAAGTAGAACAATTTTAGTTTCTGATTTAGATGAAAAAGTTTCTCGGGGCTGGTTTTCATATGGTACTAGATTTCTGACTTCTTCTTCCTTACAATTAAAATTTCATTCATACTGTTTTCTAACAAGTAATGTATCAGTTTGCCAACTATATTTGTTGTCTAGTGCTGTCCTATTAAAGACTGTCTACAGTTGATGCCCTTGTATCTTAGCACAGACAGTAAAGCACCACCTAAACAGGGTGATGCGTGTAACCTTTGTGAACTTACACATCCAAAACAGCCCTAGATATGCTTTCTCAAGTTCATCCTAGATGATGCCTAACTATTCTATAAAAGCATAAACAATCAAATAAATAAGAATATTAGGCGTTAGAATAGCGCTTGATGGAATACTCCCGCTCAACATATCAAGTGCACTGTGCTGAAGAAATCTTTTTTCACAGTGCAACTTTGTATGCACTTGAGTACTACATTAATCTTTCATGTTCTAATATGTTGCATTTGGGTGGTTTGATTTTCTTTTTAATTCATTGTGTCCTGCTGTCTAGGACAATTTTACGACGAGTTGCAGTAAGCCATCTCGATGCACTGAGCTTAATACGATGCAGTGCGCTGTATCACCTTTCTCCCTCCCTTTTCCTCCTCTTCTTGTCATTATGGATTTAATCTGTAGTTTCTTTGCTCTGGGCTTGAGATCTTGAGCTTCATTGCGCATGCTTTTGACACATAACAGTGGAAAATCATTCCTCGTACCAATTACACCCACCTTCAAAACAAACACAATTAGGCAGCTCAAAGCAATAAAATATCACTCAAGGCATTCAATTCAAATAAAGAGAATTGTGTTGAATGTTTGTAACATCTCTGGGTCATCAATTGTGTTCTTGGTTGTGATGATAGGGATTGCAAATGTAGGCTAAAAAGTGGCTTGTAGCTATAATATCTGAAGACGAATGAGGTCCTTTGGTTTGTTCCAACCCATTGACAGAATGTAGCTTTGACTTCTGTATTATTGCAGCCAGTATCTCGTTAAACTGTGCCCCTCTTTTCTTTGATGTTGAAATATTGTAATAACTATTGTGGAGTATTAGTCAATAGAAAACTTCTTAGCTCAATTGCATATCTGCTTTTCTATACTGGTCTATCTACAATGTGATCTTACCTACAATTGTAAAATTTTGATTTGTGAAGTTGTGGATAGCTCGTGGATTTCCTGTTCCTTTTCCCTTTGATGTTAAGAACATTAAAATGACTGTTGTCATGTAGAATATGGTCAAATGAACAGTTTTCTTGATGATTATGACCCCTGTATCGTGATACACTTGCCATCCAACAGTCTTGTCCTACTGAAGCTTTTTGGCAGCTGTGGCCTGTGTATTTGTTAGTATCTTCAATTGTTACTCCTTCACAGTGTCTTGCTAATATTATGTGCATTTCCATGGCAGTATGTGATGAGCTACTATTTGGCATCCCTCATCAAGCATGGTATGTCGTAGTGCTGGTGGTACTCTGCTTGGCTCTGGCACTTGTAATCCCGTCATTTCTTCCATCATATCTTCTACCAAGGAATCAAGGATTAGATGCTGCTAATCATGGTATTTCTAAGGACTCTTGATCATGTTCTGGTATGTCACCAGTGACGGAACATACATTCAGCATTGGGTAGTAGATCTTGAAGCTCAAGTATTAGAAAACTTTCTAACTGGTGTAAGGTAGTTTTGTTAATTGCAAATGATTAAGATCTGCGTCATTACTCAATGCAACTCTCACAACCCCTATCTCTTTATGTACTCTTTTCCCTTTTCTTGGCTGTAAACATGGAGTTAGTTTGTTCTGTCATTTTTCTAGCTTGAATAAAGTATGTGCTTGCAAAATTTTCATGTGATATTGTTAAAGTGAACTAACATCTAGTAGCCTCTGTTCATAAATGTGCCCCTTGTTATTAGCGGAAAGGAATTAACCCTATTTCAGAACCAGGAGAAGCATCAAGATACATGTGATACACCTTACTTTTCCCATACTGCTATCTTTCTTGAGGTAGAACCGGGAATCTTTTCTCAATTTTAAATAATAATATGAATTCCTTGTTAAGAATTTTGAAGTTTTTTCCTCCTTATTTCCCTTCTTTGTTGTACTTGCCGTCTTTTTTGCCTTTCTGTTTAAAAAAGTAATTTGTTGGTGTTTTTATTTTATTTGAACTTCAATTTTTTTTTTGTTATAGAAGAACTGGAGATGCATTATAGGTTACTTTCACTTTGTCCATCTTTTCCTTCTCCCCCTGCCAAATGTTTGATCCTAAATGCTCATAAAACTAAGGCTCATGCCAAGCTTCCCATCACTCCTGCACACTTCTCTAGACCCCCTCATGTCTCACACCACCCAAGAAGATGATGCCAGTTGTATTTTCATGTGTCCTTAAGGTCCCCACTTTATCACAAAAAAATACTATATAATGCAAGACTCTCCTAGTCCTTTGCATTCATTCTCAGTTCCTTCCTGAAAGTATAACAACCTCTATTGTTAGAAGTTTCAGCCATGTCTGATCAGCAGAAAGAACTCCGTGGATCACCTCCAAATTACGAAGCCTTGAGGCTCATGGCAGCAGGAACACTTGGTGCTGCTTTGTTAGGCTTGTCCAGTCTTACTTTTGCAGGGACAGTTATATTTCTGATCCTTGCTGCCCCATTCCTTGTCGTGTTCAGCCCAATTCTTGTTCCGGCTGCGATGATTCTCGTCTTGAGCACTGCTGGTTTCTTGTTTTCTGGTGGAAGTGGAATAGGGGGATTAGCTGCAATATTGTGGTTGTATAGGAAAGCTCGTGGGCAACTCCCGTATGCTGCAGACCAACTTGATTTTGCTAGGATGAGGGCTGCAAGCAAAGCTTGGGATATGAAGGAACGAGCTAAAGAGGGTGGACAATATGTGCAGAACAAGACCCAAGAGAATACTGAAGCCTAATTATATGAAATGTTATCAAGTGCAATTTGTGTTCCACCTTATCTTAAGACTTTGTGAGTAATATCCTAATAATAAAGGGGGAAGAGAGAATGTATGTGATGTTCCTACTGATCTTGGCATAGCATTATCTCTGTTTGGATGATTGTTACGTATTGTTTTATAATGTATTGTATTTGTTGTATTGTGTTGTTTTAATGAATGCAATTAAATAGATTGTATCGTTCCAATTTGAATGATGATACATAGTAGATCTGTTATTTAAAAATAAGTAAAGACAAAATGAGAAGAAAATATTAAGGTGATGATGTGATCACACTCAATCAGTCGTTACACAAAGTGAGACGTGTTGTTGTTACCTAACGACGCATTTAAAGGACACAATATTATAAAATTCTAATAACATTCAACACCGATATAATATTTGAACAAACAATACAATCTATATAGCACGCTCCTAATTTTTCATTAAAAGATAAATTTATTATTGCGGAACGCAACAGCTTAAATAGCACAAAATTAATACAAGAGATTCATATAACCCCAACTATATGTTTCAGCATTATTTAATTAAGAGTTAAAAGGAGTTAAAATGCACCTAAATTATCTTATTTTATTGAGTTACATACATGAACTATTAAAATTGTGAATCTTCAACTTGACATATCTCTCAATAGTTAGTGAAGCACACCTAGATATTGACTATAGATCAAATGTTTGTCTAAAAATGCTTCAAGGCGCGTTTATTCATCCGTCCACCTGATATATAGTGACTCTATTTTCTAAAACATTAATTTTAAAATATATTTTCAATTGACTTCTTTAAAACCTTAAACTCTCCCCTTTCAAGTCGTAGATATCGATGCCACGACAGAGACTACACCACGGCTAAGAAGGTGGAGAAGAAAATGATGAATATCACAATTGGAATAACTTAATTTATATAGTAATACTTTTAATTTTTAACTTTAACTTTTAATCTAATATTAATTTATTTAAATTTGTTATAGTGAAGTTAATTTTGCACCTGGAGTGCTATGTGACAGAATTTTAAATAAAAAAGAGAGAGTAGACACATCATCAAAAAGTATTTGAGGTATTTACGTTCAGATAGAATAATTCAGATATGAAATTCAAAAATCGAAATAATTTTAAATGTACCCTAAGCCCTTAGTTATGGGTCCGTCCTCCCAAATCAAGTCATGTTGAAGACGCTCCTCCCCTAAACAAAAAGGAATTTATTGAACAAAAAGGGAACTAGATCGTTATTGGTCCACGTGGCACGTTACCGAAAATATGACCGTTGTAAAAGAAGAGAGAGACACACACACATTATGTCCCCCGTCCCCTCCCTCTCTATTCAAATAAAAAAAACTCAAAAAGATTCACCATTCATTTCTACCGTTTACAGCCCTCCACTCTCTTCATTTTCTTCCAATTTTTTTTTCTCTCTTTCTAGATATAGAGGATGGGGATCGCAACGGAGAACCAACCACAACAACAACAACATAAGGTAAATTGAAATTTTTGTGGAATTTGATTTACTTATATTACGATTTCATTTCGAGCTTTTCCGACGAATTATGTGTAGGGATTCCATCAAATTTTTAAATTTGTTGACTAATTTAGGGTTTTACATTGGACGGCCATGATTTGATTTAGCTTTTCTTTCTTAATTTGGAAGATTTGTAGAGATTCCAGCTCGGTTTATGATATGATGATTAGGGTTTTTCTGATGAAAGGGGATAATTTCCAATTTTGATTTTTGATGATGTGTACTGTACAAGAAGAAGAATTGATTGTTATTTTTAATTAACTGATTTTTTTTTTTTATGGACTACAGAATTTTCAACTTCTACAGACTTCATCAGAGGCATCGTCAGAGGCTGATAAAAAGAGGTGGACACTTAATGATTTCGACATTGGGAAGCCTCTTGGAAGAGGAAAGTTCGGTCATGTATATCTAGCTAGGGAAAAAAGGGTAAGCCCTTTTAACCTTTACATGTTAAGAAATAAGAATGGATAATAAAGCAACTTACTTTCAATAACTCAGATTTATGCTTTGCGATACTCGAGGTTATGGATAAGAAATTTTATGTAGCAACTAATGGTAATGGTGGGAGGTTGGGGATGATATCTTATGGACATGGCTTAAAAGATTTTTTTGAATTCTATTAGATAGATTTAACATTCTACAATCACATTTCAATACTAAGGTTAGTTGTTTCTTGGAAACAGAGCAATCATATTGTTGCGTTAAAAGTGCTGTTCAAGAGTCAGTTAAAACAGTCCCAGGTTGAACATCAGCTTCGTCGTGAAGTTGAAATACAAAGCCACCTTCGCCATCCAAATATTCTGAGGCTTTATGGTTACTTTTATGACCAGGTAACTTGTCATAACTTCTTCTGCATTGCTTGTTCTCAATTTTTGGTCTGAAGAACTTTCAAGAGACTGATGATAGCACTTACTGATGCAGAAACGTGTGTATTTGATCCTTGAATATGCTGCCAAGGGTGAACTCTATAAGGAGTTGCAGAAATGCAAATATTTTAGTGAACGACGTGCAGCAACTGTGAGTTCTTGTTGAATTACAAAACTGCTCTTACATTTATTATTGGATTGTAGGATTTCCTTTTTCATAATCTTTAATTACAGAATCATGAGAAATCGGTAAATGAGCATTTTTTCATTTAACATATTCAGTTTTGGTCACATTCTAGATAGCCTTGAGTATGAGCAGATTTATATATCTCCAACATTTAAAGTATATTCATGCCCTTCACATCTACTTTCAAACTGACAATAGGTTCTCTATTTTTTTTCTTTATCTTGGGTCTTGGAGCAGTATGTTGCATCATTAGCCCGGGCTCTCATATACTGTCATGGGAAGCACGTAATACACAGAGATATCAAGCCAGAGAATCTTTTGGTTGGTGCACAGGTATATATTTAACATTGCTAAACAGTTTACACACTGCATTGCAGTAAAATGACAGCTGAAATTAATTATTTTTAATATTTCTGCTGTTAGGGTGAACTCAAAATTGCAGACTTTGGGTGGTCAGTGCATACCTTTAATCGAAGGCGGACTATGTGCGGCACTCTAGACTATTTGCCACCTGAGATGGGTATGCATGTTATATGATATGAATGTTTTATGCAGAAGGTTTCATGTTATACGATATATGTTGGAAGTTTTATTCAAATGATTTAGCATTTCTTTAACTGCTTTTACATTTTTTCTAATACATAAATTGCTGAAACTTGCAGTGGAAAGTGTGGAGCATGATGCAAGTGTGGACATTTGGAGCCTTGGTGTCCTATGCTTTGAGTTTCTGTACGGGATGCCCCCATTTGAAGCAAAGGAACACTCAGACACATATAGGAGGTGAGATTTTCTTCCAAAATGTAGATGTTACTTCAGAAGAAATAATACATTTTTGTACACAATTCCCCTCTCAGAAAATGTGTGAATTGCCATTCTCAAATCTCCAGTCACTAAATACTTTCAGAATCTTTCTCAACTTCAAAAACTCATGAATGAATACGAAATGACAATGAATTACACATATCATTACACAAGTAGAACAATTTTCAAGCCTTTCAATAGCTAAATCTTGCATGGAGGATGAGTTTAAAAATGCCAGGAGAATTTTATGAATTTTACCAACTTAACACTCGTGGGTCTGGGTAAATTGACAAGGTTTTGGTATGGATATGACAGGATTGTGCAAGTGGATCTCAAATTTCCTGCCAAACCAGTTGTTTCATCAGCTGCCAAGGACCTCATTAGTCAGGTTTTTCTCTAATCCATTGAGTTCTTTGAAATACAGCAGCACGTAGTCTCAGGCCTAACTTGTTCTTTTGATTTCATGTTTGTGGGATACAGATGCTTGTAAAGGATTCTTCCCAGCGTCTGCCCCTGAAAAAGGTACTTGAGCATGCTTGGATTGTGCAGAATGCTGATCCTTCAGGCGTTTATAAGGGCTGATGAGAGAGTTCTACATCACCAATTACTCTCACAATCTTTGTGGCAGACTACAATTGTTTCATTTTTTTACTGTAGAGCATCTTGCTCAGCTGGATCGTAAAACTTTGTGATGTAAAATAACCACACCAAGATGTTAAACCTTTGTGATCTTCAAACCTTGCATGAAAGGAGGTTTCTACAAAGGATATCTATTCATTTTGCTTTTTCTCAATGTTGTACTTAGTATCTGCACTGTCTGGCTAGAGTCTAGACACCATTGGATATTCATGTCGTGCTAGTGGTTTTGTTTACCTGTCATCTCTCACTTGCATCGTCATCTCTGTCTAACAACTGAGTTGGTGGGTGCTGCCACTTTTGCGCTTGAACAATGTCTTTTGTGCTCAAGAAACTAGGCTGACTGGTTGAAGAAACAAGGTCGCCCACATCTTGTCTGTTATGACCACCTTATTTTGCTTCTCAGTAATGTGCTGCATAGCAAAGATGCTTATTCAACTTGTGAAAATTATGTGTCCATAGTAAAAGGAGTCACTAGTGCCCACAAAATACATTTTGACAAGGTAAAACCTGTGACATAATTGATTGAACGGCTTTTGGTTCCCCTTTGGGCCACCTAGTCACAGTGGTGAAAATGATCCTAATAGAGCTTTTACATGCAAGACGATGACATACAATGCACAAAGCTGTTGCTGGTTTCAGTTATGCCATGAAATTAGAAAACTGGGATGTTTTATGTCATATTAGAGAGGTCAACACCATAGCCCCGAGTACAGAACAACAGGTTGCTGATAACAATCTTAAAGAAAACGAGTATATGTCTTTCCTAAGATGTAACTGTTTCTAACTGAATGGCAGAGCAAAAAATCTCTACATACAGAAAGGCAGCAAACAATCTCCCTTGATGTTGTGACGAGTTTTGAAAAATAAAAAGAAGCAGCATTTTGCTGTCTTCAAAGATATGCTTACAGTTATTTATGCTCTCCAACAAAATGGTTGACATACAGAAACTCACTTTAGTTATGTTTTATCAGTAACAGTTATAGCCTATCTAGTGACAAGTTTTGCAGCTCACTATGCAGTGAAGAGATTATTATTTAACAGCAAACAACCAACAATGAAGTGCCAGATAAGATTTGTAGTGGAGATGGACATAAAAAAGTCATTTATAAGAACTTGATATTAAAAAAATTCTATACTAGGCTATTTGCCATGCATAAAACCTTTGTAAAAGCATGTTACCACTATAGCAGCCCAACTTCACCACACCTATACCATTCTCAGCACTTTGAGCTTCAACATGCGCTGCATTGATGGCACGTTGAGCCTCCTCTACAGTATCAAAGCCAAATGACTTGTCGATGATCTGATAACAGAACAAACTCGTTTTTGCATACAGCAGTTCAAGCTGAAGAGCACTATTAGCTACTAGTTGCTTAAGTCAAATGAGAGAGGAAACTGCCAAAATGAGATTTTCAGACATTACACTGTACTTTTAATATTGAGTAGTAAAGTTTATGCTTTGCACTTTGCAAGAAATTTCAGATTACTTCCCAAGGTTTTTAAATTGTTTATAGTACCAGAACAAAATATAATCAATTAAAACATGAAGAAATGCGAAATACTGGAATATCATTGTCAATTGTCTTGGGTATCCCAGCAACAACTTTGAGACCACACTGCCTAATTTCCTGCAAAAAGGGAGTCGGATTATTCTAAGAGTGTTTGCAAAGATGAACATAAATTCTCTAATACCAAGCAAAAAATTGATACCACAAAGGACCATCAGAACACGAAATCACATAAATATGCATCTAGCATATCCAAAAGAAACGTTTTCATGTAAGAGACTAGCAAGTACGTGGAAACTACTAGAACATATTGACAGGAGCTAGCCAGAACTAGTTAATAAGGTATGTATATTCAAACATATTGAATCTCTATGCAGATGATGAAGCTGAATGCAGATGATGTTTCTGAGAAATATTGAAGAAAAATATTATTATTGTGTATCTACAAAAGGATGATCAGAAGATGTATAATAAGGTTTTGAGATTCAAAGAATGTGACATCGGCAGACATAAGGTATCGACGAAGATCAGGTGAATAGCAATGATACCCTTTTTGAACTCGAGAGTAACCAAGGAAGACACATTTGAGAGCATTCTTCCTTTCTACTACACCATTCTGTTGAGGGATGTACAGACAAGATGTTTAATGAATAATTCCTTGGTGAGTCGTAAACTCCTGAAATTGGGAGGGTAAGTATTCTAAGGCATTATCACTACGAAATCGAATAGAAACACCAAACTAATTTTGTATTTCAGTAAAAAAACTTTTGAATATAAAAAATAACTCAGAACGATCTTTCATTAAGAAAACCCAAATGCATCTTGAATAATCATCAATGAAATTCACAAAATAATGAAATCCAAAGGTTGAACCCACTTTACTAGAACCCCAAATATCATAATGAACTAATGAAAAAATAGACTCTGAACACCCATCAATGCTACATGAAAATGTAGCATGGGTGTGTTTCCCAAGTTGACACGACTCACAATCTAATGTGCATAAACTAGTCAAACTAGGCGCAATCTTCTATAGCTTGGATAGACTCAGATGTCCCAAACGTTTGTGAATTAGGTCTGGAGGATCTATAATAGAGCATGTTGTGAAGGAATTTGAAGAGGTAAGATAATAAAGGCCTTGTGATTCATGTCCTGTGCCAATCATCTATCACATATTGTGGTCCTGCAGGAGAAAAAAATCCCCAAAAAAATGTTATGCCACAATGTAGGGCACACATCAAATGCCTAACAGATGTCAAATTAACGGAGAACCAAAGACACAAAGAACAGAGTCTAGAGTGACAGAAAATAGGGGTTTGGCTTGTCCAACTTGTTTGGGTTCCATTGGCTAAAGTAATAGCAGGAAGAGATTGTGAATAAACAATATCGTACAAAAGTAATTTGTAATCAGAAATATCATTACAAGCGCCCGAGTCCAAGATCCATGATCCAGGAGTACTAGGCTGTGAAAAACAAGTTAAAGAATTACTAGCAACAGAACCATCAGGCTGAGCAACCGAAGCTACTTGTGGAGATATTTGCTTACTTGCTCGATATTGAAGGAACTCACCATATTCTATCTGAGCAATATGGGCAGTATTGGATGGTCGATCAGGCGGAGAAACCGAGGCTACTTTTGGAGACGTCTGTTTACTTGCACAATTTCGAAGAAACTCATTATATTTCTTTAGAGCAATAGGATCATAACTGGGTGGTGGACCATGCAAAATATAACATATGTCACGAGTGTGTCCAAGCTTATGGCAATAACTACACTTGGATCGAGGTTTCCCAAAATGACCTCCTCCTCGCCAGTTCTCCATAGACTGATATGTTTGTTTCTCTATGGTTTGAGATGCAAGAACAGAGGAGTCAATGGTGGATGATGAAACGCCTTTGTGACTGGGACGCGCGGCAAGACGAAGTAGTTGAGAGAATAACTCATCTATTGTAAGAATTGTAGGACTAGCTAAAGTCTGATCACGCTATGAATCATGGTCAGTTAGCAGTCCAACAAGTGTAAGAACTAGAAACAACGTATGTCTGTACTCTTGTTCCACATTCGTAGTGACGGGCATCAATGTTTCAAATTCCTCCATGATTGCTTGTACTTGTCCCAAATAAGTAGACATATTGGATTCTTGTTTCTTTAAGTTGGTCATTTGAGATATCACATCATAGAAATGAGATATGTCATTAGTGTATAAAGCACGAGCCTTTTCCTAAACTGAATAACATGTCTGGAATGGGTGAAATGAGGGCATCAACTTGTAATCAATAGAGCGCCACTAGAGACTACGTAATTGAGCATCGACCTTCTCCTATTTTGCTTTGGCTGTTGCATCCTCCGCACTTTGCCTTTTCATCTACCACACATGCTTTGTTCATTAAGTGATTTAGACACCTTGAAATTTGCACCACAACTCAACCGAAGAAGCCCAAGCTAGATAATTTGAACATCCCATTAATGGTTCGGAAGTGATCATAACGCTCGAACTTCCAATTCCCATATTTTTTATTCCAAAAGTGTCAACCCCAAAAGACATCTTGTTAGATTAAATCCCCCCCCACCCTCCCAACCCAAATAATAATAAATGGAAATAGGGTGTTGGAATCTGAAAAATAAACGTCCAGTCGCCGGAAATACGATCTGGGTGCCGGAAACTGGTGGAATTAGAAAAAAATATATGGTCAGCCTTAGGATGGAGAGGCGACCTCACTGGAAAAAAATTGTCAAAAAACTGGCCGGAAAAGCTTGCACGCATCGACGTGTGTGGTGGCCAAGATCTGAGGCTTCTGGTGGCGCGTAAAGAACCAGAACTCAAAGGAGCTCACTGGGGTTTGCTCACCTAAGTATTTCGCACCTTGTGGTGTTGCTGGTTTTCACACAACACTTACAAAGCAATAAAGGGATGTAAATCAATCTTTGACAGTCACTGAAAAATCTGCACAGTGGCCCTGATTTCGCTGGAATGACGTACAACAATGTTTTTCTCACTATTGCGCTGATACCATGTGAGAAATATTGGAGAAAAATATTATTATTGTGCATCTACATTATTACACAAAACCCTATTTATAGACACTATAATACAATCCTTTACCAAGTAGGATACTATATACTATTCCTATTCCTACTCTAAATAGGATTGTGTATACCTATTCCTATTCTAACAACAGGCTTGGAACAAGATATTTGATTTGACCTTTGTAGAGTGATACAGAATCTACTCAACAGACTGATAGAATAGTTTGTTGAACTTTCAGCAAAATATGTAAACCACATTGCCCCAGTTTTAACTGTTTTTTGGGTGGATATATAGCTGGCTTCTTAATTTGCAGAATCTAACATACCTCATAATTAAAGCTTCTCCTTTTAGACCTGGGCACAAACCACCACATGTTACAATACAAGCATGAACATCATCTGAACTGAAATAGACCTGAGAAATATTGAAGCTTTCTTCTGAGCAAAAGATATCATATTAATAGCTCTACTTGTGACTGGCAACAACTTGCATATTGCCATCCTTGAAGAAAGTAGGCATACCTTCTGACGTGGACCAGCATGCCGAAAATGTACTTCTCGCTGACTGTCCTTGTGAATAACAATCTACAAAGTGATCAAACAAATTCATAACAATTATCACAATGAAAGAAGATGGATTGCTGAACAAAGGAGCTCTCTTGGACAAATTTCTTTTCTTTATAGGTAAATGAAAAGAGAAACTGACAAGGAATTTGAAAGTAAAATAAAGGGCTGATTGAATAATTTTGTCCCAGAAAGTCGACGCAGAAAAAAATTCTACACACTTTTTTTCCCTTACACTGCAACGGCATAGTAGATTGGCAACTACTGCAAGACTGAACAAATGGTTCAGAATGCAAAGTTCAGTTTGGAGACTCTGTAGACACTCTGAAGAGTCAGCCATGGCTTCCTTTTCAATAGCTTCTACCATACTTGCAATTAGTTCTTACTCTGTTCACATTTACTTCAGCCTTTTGATCCTTTAAGGGGCCCACTATTGTATACACTCACATAAAGTAGGTTTTCTGATGCATCATTTATAGAATTTCCTGTGAAGTTCGAATTCGATATTATTTGGGATCTACTGTTTCTCCAAAACCCACATCAGACAATAATGGTCCTCTACTCTTGCTTTCCAGATAGTTATAATTGTACTTCATTTATGGGACTAGCATCCCACTTTGAAGAATCACTAACTCAACTATCGCAGATCAATGTAGCTATCTGTTAGTATCTATCATCTGTCTTACCATTTTATTAACTATTGAAAGAGGAAGAAGTACAAACATATTCTACAAAAGAAATTTATATATGCAGGCAGAACATGTTAGAAAGAAGATTGCACCTTCTGAGGAACTGTATTATCCATGTCGACAAAGTACTGCCTGAAATCATAAAGACAGTTTATCCATGTCGACAAAGTACTGCCTGAAATCATAAAGACAGTTTATAGTTGTCAAGGATCAACTGCATAAAAACTTCCACATTGGCCTGATAGCATTAAAAAAGGAAAGGTTAATAATGGACTCACTTCACAACTGCGTATGCTGGATTAGAATGCCAGGTGTTATCATAAGTATGTCATCAAGCAATGAGACGAAGAATAAAGTCGAGTTAGTAGATATATCATTATCTACAGCAACAAACACACATGGTTGAGAGGATAACACAGATACATAGTTGAAATCAAGTGTCTGGTGTCTAACAGATACACTTTTGATTTTCTTACTGAAAAGTAAAGACAACTCTTGCAAAAAGTAAATGTGAATTTCCATTAGTGTGTACAATAAGTATTAGAGGAGACGATTCAGAGATATGAAAAGGCCATAATGACCAGCATTACATTAAGATACAAGAAAATTTCTAACACCTAAACTAGCATACATATATGGTACAAGAGATGCAATCACTTGCTTACAGACTTTGCTATCACTTCTTCCCACCATCCGATCCACTGTTCCCCTAAAACAACTCATGATTCAATAATTCAAAATCAATATATATACATAAAAATATAAAAGGTACCTTATATATACTGTATAATTTTTTACCAAGAGGGTTCGGGTGAATCCTTTGTGACCCCCTAGATCTGCCCCTGGGCTGAGGCAATTAGGCAGAATATGCCACAACTGCAGCTCACTGAGGAGGCGAGGACATGAACCTTGATAGTAGGGTGTGGAGGCCAAAGATTAGGGAAGAAGGTTAGTAGTAAGTCAGATGTATTTCTTTCCCATTCTCAGAGTTTTTAGCATTATTCTTCTGTTTTTTCCTTATCTTTAGATTTCTATTACTACCTGCTATTCTTTTCTTTATCCTCCATATCTTATTTCTTGATGTTGTAGCAGCATGTCACTGCTACTTTGTCATGTTTGTTCAACCAAGGGTCTATCAGAAATCGTCTCTGTGTACACTCTACCCTTAAACCCCACCTATGAGATTACACTGGGTTTGTTGTTGTCATTGTAGATCCCCATGAAAGTTTTGAAATTATTGTTGGATTTAACTTTAATACATAAATTTGACCTGTCAATGTAATTTAACTAGTCGGATCAACTTAGCATACTTTCCAGGTTACAAATCCATGCTTATTAGGGATAGTTACTTATAGGCTATAAGGATTTCAGTTGCAGGGTGTAGAATTTGTATACCTTTTCCAAGTTACCTGCAATTGTTCTTTAAATAATTGCATAGAGTAAATATGTTTAAAACGTTAAAATTCATAATGTTATAGGATGGATATAAAAGTTTTGCAAGACAGACAGGAGCTAATGAAGGAAACCCTTCATTACAATCCGGATCGAGACTAAATGAACTGCAAAGGTTGAATTCCAATAAGTGGTATGAAGTGAAGATCTCTTATCCTGTTTCTGTATGTTCTTTTGCATTCTTGCCTACTAGTTTACTATACCCTATTGGTATTTAAAGCTTAAACCTTACTGTTCAACATATAACGAATACCAGCTACTTTTACTCTACAACAAAGTAAAGGAAGTTCAGGGCTTAATGTTGGTAGGAAGTTACTGAATACTGAAAAGATAATTTTTTGGGTGGACAACAGTCTTGAATTGTTTAGTGACAAGGTTTGGTTATGTCTGCATAATATATAGTGATTATTGCTGTTCTTTTGATCATTTTAACCTCTCAAAAGGCACAGCTTAGCATACTTTTTATCCCCACAAAAAGTGATTAGGAATCTAGAACATTCACCTATGACTTGTGCTTTCGAGTTACTTGCCATAAAATGAAAAAAAAAAAAAGTAACTACCAGCCACAGTTTTTGCAATACAAACATTGCCATTCAAACAAACTAACCATTAGTGTGTACAATAAGTATTAGAGGAGACGATTTAGAGGCATGAAAAGGCCATAATGATTAATGACCAGCATTACATGAAGACACAAGAAAATTTCTAACAGCTAAACTAGCAAACATAGATGGTACAAGGAGATGCAATCACTTGCTTACAGACTTTGCTCTCACTTCCTCCCACCACCCGATCCACTGCTCCCTTGAAACAACTCAGAGATTCGAGCTTCAAGATCCTCCACACTAAACTTGATATGCCTCTCTGCGTGCCTGCCAGAATCGTTATTACTCTGCAACCTCCCAATAAAGTTGCGATATGCTGGAGACAAAGACCCTGCTACAGAATTCCTTAATTCTTCCTTCAGTTGATCATCAAAGATTATCCAAGTGGATTGAGTTTTACATATCTCCTCAAAGTAGGAATTGAATAACTTAAGCTTTTCTTTCAAAGATCTCGAAGCTCCAGAAGGTGACATAGCATTATTATCAATCTTCAGAACTCCTGAAACCTTACTCCACGAACTTCGGTGATAACTTACATGATACTGCTTAACTTTGGCTGCGTGTTTTCGTATCCAATCATCACCTAAAAGCAATCCCAACTCACTATCTTTAACTTTCTGAACAATGTATCTTTCATTATTCATCATAAAAACAGCCAACAAAGCAGAGTCCTTGTAAATCTTTGATTTTGCTTCCAGATTACTCTCAAGTAACTCCATAATCCATGCCATTTGAACAGCCAATGAAGAAGACGAAAGTGCTCTATCATCCCCATCTCTGTAATCAACAGCACTAGCAGATGGCACAACGATTTCCTCAAAAACCTGTTCAAGAGTAACCCGGGATCGACAAGCTGCACGGATATAATTCATCACATATCGAGTAATTGGGTGGAGTCCACCGCCAGGAACTGACGTCTTAGCAGGGTCACGGCGAATCAAATTCTCCAACTCCATAAATATCCCTCTAATAGCCTCACCTAATCTTCTCCATATAGTCAATGCTTCATTCCTCAATAGCACACAATATTGATCCGAAAACATCAATTCAAATTCAGGCATCAAATCCCTAAGCGCCTCATAAACATCAAGTACCTTGAAAAGTCTCTCCGGTGCCCGACTAGAGATCGCAACAGCATCAGCAAAGTTGAGAAGTTGAATAGTAGAACCTCTAGAAACTTCCATGAAAGATAGATCAGAAACAGAGTTGAATCCAAAGAAGACCCGATCACAAAGTCGACGTTCACTCGGGAACAGGATTCGGAGAGCTACGTTGACCGCTTTAACCCATTTCTCAATCTCATCTTCAAGCTCATTCCACTGCATTTTCTGCACTTGATCCATACTCAGCTTCTGCAACCCCAATCTACTTAAACTCTCTTCCAAAAACTCTCTTCTAGACACACTATACGCGTGTGAACACTCTTTCTCATACCCAGCAGCCACCATTCTCTTAGCAATCTCATGAAGATCGCTAATGATTCCCGCCGGTAAAGCTTCAATAAGGATCCCATAATCCGTTACAGGATGTGCTATAGGAATCTCACCACTATCATCATCATCATCAACTTCTTCCTCTTCAGATTCGTAGTAGTCTCCCAAATTATTACCACCATTCTGGTGGCGCGTGAGATCCACGGACTCGGAAGCGCGTTGCATGAGGGTAGTAAACTCCTCTTGTAAACGAAACATAGCTTGTTGAAGTAAATCATCAGCTTTATCAAGAGAAGCAGAAACAGATTTGTCATTTGCCATAGGATTCCATTCATGAATTACGGCCAATAATTGGTCAACAGAATCAAGGAAGGCAGCAGACTCAGCTGAATCAGACCATATAGAATGCTGAGCGGAGAGATGACGAGAGATCTGACGATGAAGAGATTTAAGGGTTCTTTCAAGTGGTTGATCATCAGTAAGTTTTTCACGGAATCGATTATCAAAATTAGAGAAGATTTGAAGGATATCATCAGTCATAGTATCAGTATGACCAAGTGTTTTGGCGATATGACGAGCAACAGCTATGAGTTTTTCCTCACCATTTTCAGCCATGGATGCAACTTTTGCTTCTCAAATTTGTGTATGGAGAAAGTGGGGAAGAAGAAGAAGAAGAAATGTTGAAGGATAAGAGTTGGGCGTTGAGGAAGTGGGACCCACAGAAAAGTCTCAATTATGTCTCCTCCTCTTTACATTAAATTGAGAACGCGCAAATTATCTAAACAAGGTTAGATCTTTCAATAATACTACTCCCTCCGTCCCTATTTAGTTGTTCATATTTTCCTTTTTAATTGTTCCTATTTAGTTGTCCATTTTGACAAATCAAAAAAGGATAATAATTTTTTTCTATTATACCCTTATTTACACTTCTTGAAAATTTCTAAAAGTGTATGTTGTTTCTCTCCAATTTATTTCACTTGAATTCAAAGAAGTGATTGTAATTTTGAAGTGAAAAGTTATCATAAAGGTAAAATTGTAACTTCACTGTGCTAATTATTGTTGCATTAATCTGTGTGTCATTTCTAAAATGGACAATTAAAAAGGAACGGAGGGAGTACTACTCAAATGACACCTGGTTTGGATACTAAATATCTAAAGAGACACACAGCTCATTGATAATACATGCTACAATCCTTTTTATTAATCTCTCTGACATGAGATCATATCATATCTAAATTTTAATTGTATTGTGAGGTCTTTTTTTTATATATATAGAATCATAAATTTCTTCAATAATAAAAATACAAAAAATATTGAGAACTTTTTATTTTAAAAATCAAATAGTTATATTTCTATGTACTATGAAAATCCTAAACAACTAGAATGACTTAGTTATGACTATTATCTTTATTTTATTTTTATTTATTGGTCATGTGTTATAGATTCTTAGCGTTCAGGTAAAGTTTTACCGCTACTTTATTTTGAAGGAATTTATATGGAGTATATATTTTTGAAATTTCTCATTTTGCTACGTTAACTGTCTTTATTGTAAATTTTTATCTTTTACATGTACAAGGATATATTCTCATCTGGTATTTTTGGCTTTTCCTTTTTGTGTAGCTTAATTTGAATTTGTTGGTATGGTTTAGCTTTCTTTCTAGAACTAGAATAAAATTGTCCCAAATAAAGTGAGATAGATAATAGTTATGGAACTAGCCATGTACAATATAATACGATACATTATGAAACAATCCTATAAATAGAGTTCAGGGGTTGTTATATCTAAAACTTATTTATTATTTGCCACAAAACTATAGAAATCAACTGTAACAGATCCATCCATTGCTAATAAACTTGTCCAACTCTCCAGCAACCTCTGCACAAACAAATTCAGATTTTGAATATTTTCTTAAACATAAACAATTGACATATAGTTTGTTCCTGATTCAAAACAAAAGGTCTTAGCACATACCTGATATATTGCTAGTTCATTCTTAGACCATGTCTTTGACGTCTCTTATTTTGCCTTCTTCGCTTTTTAGCAGCAATTTGTTGAGCAATATCTTCAGCAAAGTTCACATACCATTTTGGTTTTTCCAGTAGGAACATGAGACCTCCCATCCAGGGGCGATTTTATGTGTAAAAAATGGGTCACCGGAACCCGTGGTCATCCGACTAAACTCAATATATTACTTGTATAATTATTAAAGAACATATTAAATAAATACTTGTGGAACCCATTCTTAAAGTTGCTGGATGGTTCACTGGTTTGACAGTCAGATTATAACACCAAGGTCTTGAGTTCAATCCCAGCCAGCCACAATTCACTTCAATTTTTTTTAGTAACTAATAACACTTGTTTTTTCAATTTTTTTAGTAACTAATAACACTCGTTTTTAAAAAAATAAAATAAAAAATTCTACTAAAGCAATGGTGCACCCGTTTTCTTGAAATCCTGAATTCGCCTCTGCTCCCATCAACAATCCAAATGTCATACCACAACCATACCCTATCACCACAGCTTCCATGTGAACCCGCTCGCAAAAAATGAATCCTCATTATCATCATCATCATCTTGTGACTCATCGGACACGTTATTGTTTCCACATTCCTTTGATAGTGGAAATCCACATAAATCAGGATTTCCACAATACGAATCATTTGGAAATGTATTGAATTGTTTCCCAATAGGAATGTGTCCAGCCAGATGATTGTAGGAAAGGTTTAAGACCTCAAGAAATGTCAAACTCAACAATTGACCTGGAATTTCTCCAATGAGTTTGTTCCATGAGAGATCTAATGCTTCGAGCGCCTGCAACTTTGCAATTTCTGCAGGAATAGGACCACGAAAGCTGTTGTGAGACAGGTTGAGTAACACAAGTGAGCTCAGACTTCCAATGGAATTTGGAATATCTCCTTCAAACCTGTTGCTTGATAAATCAACACTCGTCATAATTGACGTGATGCTCATATCATACTCATTACCTTTTATCACCAAACTAATATTGTAAACGTAATCCGTGTGAGTGCTTGTACTTCCTGTTTTTTCTTCATCCATCATACCTTTAAAACTCTTGAAAAGATTAGATGGCAAAGTTCCAGTGAACTCATTGAAGGAAAGGTCAAAGATCTGCAACTCAGGAAATGGAAAATCGGACTCCAAATCACCTATTGGACCATAAAAGAGATTTGATTTAAGAATCAGAACTTGTAGGAGGTTTGGAAGTTTGTCCAGCCATACGGGAACGTGTCATATAACTTGTTATTCCCCAAATCAAGAGCTACCAAGCTTGTACAGTTAACCAAGGATCGTGGGACTTGTCCCTTCAACTGATTGACATATAAACCAAGATATTGTAACCCTGTAGGTAAGAATCTTGGTATCACTCCATAAAAATTGTTCATTTGCAAGTCTAAAATAGAAATGCAGCTACTGGAATTACCCAAACATCCTGGAATTGAACCATTGAAATTGTTCTGAGCCAAAATGAGGACTTGAAGTTTAATCAAGTCATAAATGGATTGATGCAAAGGCCCTTGAAGAAAATTGTTCTCCAAATTAAGGTAGGACAAGTACTCTGAGCGCCACACTTGTTTTCAAAGCCTGTGAGGAAGTTATGAGAGAGATCGAGACGACCAATGCTCATGGATAACATCCAATCAGGGATTTCTCCATACAAATTTTTGTATGAAAGATAAACCCTAAAGTATTCCGAGGAACTTCTATTGAACTCATATGGCAATTTTCCAGTAAATTGATTGTCTTGAAGATATAAATTGAACAAAGATGAACATTGGAATAACCAAGGGGGTGTTGCTTCAGTGAAATAATTGAAGGACAAATCAAGTAATTGTAGCTCTTGAAGTCCGGTTATATTCGAGGGAAGTGGACTAGTTAGTGAATTATTTTGCAACTCTAAACTTTCAAGGCGTGTCAAGGTTGCGATTGAATAGGGGAATGGGCCAGTGAAATTGTTAGTATCAAAAGCTAAGAAAGATAGCTCTGAAAAGTTGGAGAATATGTCTGGAATCGAGCCTTCAAAATTATTGGAAGAGAGAGATAAGGAGTGAAGTTTGTTCAGCTTTCCGATAGTTGAAGGAACATTTCCAGTGAAGTTGTTCTTTGAAAGATCCAAACTTGTTATTCTAGTGAGATTACCAAAGGATTCTGGAATCGAGCCTCGAAAATGGTTGTAAGAGAGATCTAATTCAACAAGTTTGTTTAATTTTGAGATAGTTGAGGGAACATTACCAGTTAAGTTGTTGCATGAAAGTGTCAACACTCTAATTGCAGTGAGGTTGCCAATACAATCGGGTAACTTCCCAAAAATACCAGTATACGAAAAATCCATCTCTAAAATACTTCCACTGAAACTCCAAGAAAAATTCGGCAAAGTTCCTGTCAATAAAGGATTCTCTCCCAATCTCAGCACTTGCAAGTTTGGTAGATGAAAAATCTGAGACTCACTTATGTTCCCAAACATGCTGGTGCCTCGAAGACTTAAGTACCTAAGAGAAGACGGAAAATTCTTTGGTAACTCAAATGGTGCTTCCACAAAGTCAATCAACAATACCTCCAAATTGATTAAGTTGTGAAGCAAGCTTGTGAAGGTTGTTCGATCAACGTGGAGATTACTGAAATACCTGGAGAGGTCAAGTGAAACCAACTTAGACAAGTTGGATAATCCTGGCGGGATCATGATCATCTCCCCTTTATTAAATCCAGTATGTGAAAGATTGAGATGTGTCAAACTACTGAGTTCACTAATACTATTTCCAAGAGGAAAGTCATCGAACTCGTTGAAAGCAAGGTTGAGTCTTTGTAGATGATCAAGTTTTGTGAGGCTATTGTTAGCATTGATTGTTCCATTAAGAAAGCTGCAAGAAAGATCGAGTCCTATGACATGACCCGTAAATCCATTGCAAGTAACACCATCCCATTGGCAACAATCTTCTGTAACAATATTCCAGGACAAAGTCTTGGAATAAGCATGGCAATCACAGCCATAGTGAGGAACAGTTTGATCAACTGTGAGGCTTTGCTTAAATTCAAGCAAATAAAAAGCTTCATTGCGGGCACAGAGTTGTTGCCCTGCATATGTAAGCTGAGATTGCTGGAAAAGAATTATAAAAAGTGAATAGAAGCAGAAACATATTATCAATTGTTGGTACTCCATTACATATATCTAACTAGCTAAGCTAGGAAGTTGTTTTATATATATATATATATATATATATATATATATATATATAAGGCGTAATACATAAGTATGCCCTTTAACTTTCAGCTGACATTTGTCTTCCAACATTGGGTGCTCAAGTAAACACTTAAACTAGTATAAAATTGAACAAGTAAACACACGCGTCCTACGTGACATAATACAGATGGGACACAATTTCCACGTAGAACGCCACATAGAATAAATGTGTCTTTGTTCAATTTTATACAAGCTTTAGTGTCTACTTGTGATATCAGATTAGGACATGTTTATGTATTATGCCTATATATAATAATGCATTATTGTATATATTCAATTTCCACAAAAGTTTACTACTAGTGATGAAATATACCTTTCAAAAAGTATACGCGTTTATCTTTCTAAAAAGAATGTTGCCTACTCGTCATGATATATTATGTGTCTATATTATAGTCATACATATTTAACAACCATAGAAAAAGCTTTGGAAAAATTACTGAAATACACGTCTTATTTTTTCTTTATTTCCAATATCTCCTTTTATTTCTAAAAACCTCTAAAATCCCTTATTTCTTTAATGTATCCGAGCCAGTATTTAATGTATTCGAGCTACATATTATGTATCCGAACTAGTTTTTAATGTATCCGAGCTACATATTATGTATCCGATTTATGTTATAATGTATCCGAGATACTCTTTAATGTATCTGAGCTACATATTATGTATCCGATTTGTGTTACTTTTTAAGGAATTAATGTAATTACAAACTAATGAGGGATAGATTGTAATTTCATATTAAAACTATGGGATTTATGTAAGTTATACAAAAGTTTTTCCAATGAAATTACATACTAGTAGCAAAGAATAGGTGCAATTAGGGGTGTCAAACGAGTGAGCTAGGCTGAATTTGAGAATGCTTAAATAAATGGGGTATTAACCCATTTAAATATTACTTGGATTAAAGCGGATTGCTGAAATGAGCTAAAAAGATCATAACTCAACCCATACATTCTTACTAAATTAAAATTTAAAATTTGTTTAACACAAGGAAATACATGTTTTTCTCGTGTGTGATACGTTACAAAATGAGTGTTATTGTTCTGCCTAATACAACTGAGCAACATAACATACACAATATGTTACTCCTTCAATTTTAGTTTGTTTGTCTGGTTTTGATTTTGCATAATAAAGGCGGAGCTATACTATGCTCAAGATGTCCAAGAATCCAAGTGGAATACCCTTCGTCGGAAAATTACATCTTATATATATATAAGACTCCAAGCGAATACCCTTCGATTTTTTATTTCTTTTCATTAAAATTTTAAATAAAATTTAAAAGTAATTTTAAAATATTTAATTTAAAGTTAATAAGTAAATTCTATTTTTTACTATAAAACTACTAAAAGTGAAAAAGACCCCGTGCATAATTTCTTTTCATGTCTCGTTGTTAAGTCACCGGAGATTGATGAAATCTTAAAGTAAAAAGTGGTTTCATTCTAAATTGAATTTTCTCTTTCTCTTTTTTTTTTTTTTCCATTCACTTCCTATTAAATAAACATGAACATTTCAAGCTAAATACCATGTAGTTCGATTTTACAATTTTTGATATATTTTTTAATTAAAAAATAATATTATTAATGCTATGTAATTTGATTTTCATAATTTTAGTCCCCCATTCGTTAAATCTTTTTTTTTTACCTATGCAATTCTTGGACACCCTTCGTGAAATTTCTCGCTCTTTTTTGGCAAGCGGAAGAATGGTAAAGCAAGAAATAAAATACAGAGGAGTGGATGATTAGGAGAAGGAATAAATACAAAAGGGGTAAATATGGCCATATTGAGGGAGAAATTGATTAACAGGATGATAGCCAAAAATTGTGGAGCAACACCTCCACAACATAGAAATAATAATTATGGTTCATAATTATGAATTAAATACAACAAAGCTTTGGCACAACTTCACTAGATACAATAGAACCTTCAATATACATCTGTTACTGCCCACAGCTGAGGCACGGTAACAGATCCAACACCTTCAAATAAGTTCCTACACGACCCGATTAATCTGACATTATGGTAGGCAAAGGTAGCACAGAGAGAGCAACTGCAATGACTACTAGTGAAAACAATTACTAACTATAGTGTTTTGTTTCATGTTGTGCTAGTGTTTTGTTTACCTGTAATCTCACTCACGTTGTCATCTCCATTTAACAACCGACTTTGTGAGTGCTGCCGGTTATGCACTTGAACAATGTCATTTGTGCTCAAGAAACTAGGCTGATTGGTTGAAGCAAGAAGCCGTGCCCACATCCTGTCTGTTATGACCACATTATTTTGCTTCTCAGTAATGCGCTGCATAGCAAAGACGCTTATTCAACTTGTGAAAATGGTGTGTCCTTAGTAATAGGAGTTAAACGGCAATGAAAGTCGAATCAAGATAAAACTAGTGCCCACAACAGAATATGTTTTGACAAGGTAAAACCGGCGACATAATTAATTGAATGGCTTTTGGTTCCCCTTTGGGCCACCAAGTCACAGTGGTGAAAATGATCCTAATCGAGCTTTTACATACAATGCACAAAACTGTTGCTGATTTCAGTTATGCCATGAAATTAGAATAATGACATGTTTAATGTCATATTAGAGAGGTCAGCACCATAACCCCGAGTACAGAACAACGGGTTGTTGATAACAATCTTAGAGAAAACAGCATGTTTTTCCTAAGGTGTATAACTGCTTCTAACTGAATGGTAGAGCAAAACATCCTGACTGTTTAACATACTTACTGAAAGGCAGCAAACAATCTCCCCTGACATTGTGAAATTCAAGAAAAATTGGATGGATAGAATCTAAATGCATGGTGTGAGTGTTGAAGGAGTGACCATAAAAAAGGACAGCAATCTTTAAGAACATGAGTTGCATTCCCAAGGGAAACCTCAAAACCAGGTATTGGACCGGAAGCTGCTCAATTTAAAGCAGCTAGGAACTAAGATTTATGCCTATGGTATGATAATTCGCAGCCAAGTCCCAGTGAGATTCCAATTGGCACAGTGATGGAAGTAGTTGATAACTCGAGGTTAATAAGAAAACAACAGAGATACGACTAGAAAGATCAGCAACCAAATGTGGATACTTACGTTGAAGGGAAGATATGTTTGGCGACCATTGACAATCCCTGAGGTGAAGCCTGTGTACCCTGCCATAGCTCCATGAACACAACTTTGAGCAAGAATCGTGCAATATACATTGTCTGATGCATTACTTGGAACAGCACGAATCATGTAAGTTGGGTCTGCATGAAAATATGAATTGCTGATTAGCTCCATAAGTTTTCCAAAAAAACCAGCTATTCAGATGGTTGAAATTTTCCTACCTATATATTTAAGAGTAATGGGCATCTTAAGTTTTTTTTCAAAATGATCCTGCAAGAAGTAAAGAAATGGTGAGTACAACACTAATACATAATTCTTCCTTATTTAATAAGCTCAATCACGGTTTTCCCATAGATTGCAAGAAAATATGAAAAGAAAAGTAGGCCAAGAACCATTTCCATGTTTTTGGATCATAGCAATCTTTACAAAGGATATACACAACAATCCAAGACAACTTCTGTGTATTGCTTCAGGGTGCTTTCAGTAAGAAGTTCAACAAATTTCATGTTGATCATCTCTGTTAGATGATAGTACATTAGTACAGTTTTTAAAGGAAAATTTAGGAGTATGGTCTTTGTACAAAATTTATAACATATCATTCCTCAAGTTGATGGATAAACAACAATGCATTCAAAATAAATATAACAAAATATATAAATATAGAACTATAATGCCTCACCAAATATTTCTTAAGTTATTCAAAGAGTTATTGGTAAAAAACACACCTAAACTATCACTTTTTCGCGAGTTTCATACTTTAACTATCCATTGTTCTCTTTACATACCTAAACTATTACTCCCTTTGTATTTAAACATGCCTCAATGCTGAGTTGGCCAACAGGTACATTTGGTATGAACTTTAGTACATCTAATTCTCCAACACAGATGATATTAGTTCTCTCACATTTCCACAAACCCGCATATTCAAGTAGAGATGAACACACTTAATCACTTATATAGAGGGAGAGAAAGCAAACATCGATCAATTCTGCATTATGTATGAATTGTAAGAATAGAACAACTCTGTCTATTGAACTACCTTACCCTGATTTTATGGGATATCCACAAACCAACATCTTGGAGAAGCTTGTTTCCTGAAGCATCTTGTTCACTTCCAGCATTGGAATTCTCTGCTGCAAGAAGTTCCTGCCCAGCCCCTTCGGCTATCACAATAACCATGTGCCCTTCCTCTCTAAGCCTTTTCTTAACAAATTTGAAGATACCACCACTTCCGTCAAGAAAGAAGGGTGACTCTGGAATCAAACAGCAGTCAACATCTCTGCTTGCTAAAGTGGCATACATTGCAATGAATCCTGCACCCAATACCATCAAATTGAATTAAAATCAAGATTTTGTTGTTTGTTGGAAAGTACAATAATCTATAGATTATGGAAGCATGGACACGTTTAGGCAGTTGAGCATTAAGAATATGACTTGAAAAAAAAACATTTTGCTGTCTCATAGAAACTCACTTTAGCTATGTTTTATCAATAACAGCTATAGACTATCTAGTGACGAGTTTTGCAGCTAACTATGCAGAGAAGAGCTTATTACGTAACAGCAAACAACCAACAATGAAGTGACAGATAAGATTTGTAGTGGAGATGGACATAAAACAGTCTTTATAAAAACTTGATATTAAAAAAAATTATATACTAGGCTATTTGCCATGCATAAAAACTTTGTAAAAGCATGTTACCACTATAGCGGCCCATTAGCTTCACCACACCGATACCGTTCTCAGCACTTTGAGCTTCAACATGCGCTGCATTGATGGCACGTTGAGCCTCTTCTACAGCAGTATCAAAGCCAAATGACTTGTCAATGATCTGATAACAGAACAAACTTGTTTTTACATACAGCAGTTCAAACTGAAGAGCACTATTAGCTACTAGTTGCTTAAGTCAAATGAGACGGGAAACTACCAAAATGAGATTTTGAGACATTACACTGTACTTCTAATATTGAGTAGTAAACTTATGCTTTGCACTTTGCAAGAAACTTCAGATTACTTCCTAAGGCAGCTAAATGTTTATCGTACCAGAACAAAATATTATAAATAATATCATGAAGAAATGAGAAATACTGGAATATCATTGTCAATTGTCTTGGGTATCCCAGCAACAACAACTTTGAGACCACGCCGCCTAATTTCCTGCAAAAAGGGAGTAGGAATATTCTAAGAGTGCTTGCAAAGATGAACAGAATTTCTTTTTTACCAAGTGAAGAATTGATACCATCAAGGACCATCAGAACACAAAATACCAAGTAATGCATATAACAGTAGGGTGTTCCATTAACCATTGCAGTAAAACTAAATATGCATCTACCATATTCAAAAGAAATGTTTATCATGTAAGAGACTAGCAAGTCCGTGGAAACTACTATAACATACTGACAAGAGCTAGCCAGAACTAGTTAGTAAGGTATATTCAAACATATCAAATCTCTGTGCAGATGATGAAGCTGAATGCAGATGATGTTCACATAGTATGTCAGGCTTGGAACAAGATATTTGGTTTGACCTTGGTAGAGTGATAGAGAATCCGATCAACAGACTAATTATAAAGAATGGATCGTTAAACTTTCAGTAAAATATGTAAACCAAATTGCACTAGTTGAAACTATCTACCTGGTCTCTTAATTTGCAGAATCTAACATACCTCATAAATGATAGCTGCTCCTTTTAGAGTCCCATCACCACCAATTATATAGACCTGAATCAATAAGAAAATCATTATACCAAGTGGAAGCTTTTGAGCAGAAAATATTTTTTTTTGCGATGAAATCAAAGATGCCCACCACAAAGTTGACAAGCAAATTGCAAAAATAGAACAATGAAAATTTCTAGAAGTCATTTATGTTGTTGTAACATTATGCTACTCAAACTTCTTTTTATATTAAGAAGATACTAGTCACCATTATACCACTTTCTTCAATTATACATAGCTCTTTCTTATGACCAACATACCACTTTCGACAAATATACATAGCTCTTTCTATGACCAAGATACTAATTTCTTCCTAAACAAGCTGCTTTATAGCAATTAGGAAATCCATCCCAAAGAGAGAAAAGAGACCAAAATAAGAAAAGGTCCTCTAAGATTCAGCAGTGGACGTATTTAGACAATCTTCATAGTTGGGGTACCTGGTTTATTCCATGGTCCTGTATGCTGTCAACTATCTTTTTGGTATCGTGGCCTCCTCGTGACGTTCCAAGGATTGTACCACCACGTTTATGAATATCATTTACAAGCTTTGGAGTCAAATTGATAGTATTTTTTGCATAGAAACCTCTGTAGCCTCCCTATGAAGGAGAAAATGTACTGTTAACTGCCAGACAAAAGCTTAGCAAGAATAAAAGAGTTGAACATCAGCCAACTCACTTCTATTCCAAGGACTTTATCTACACCATACATATAGTCAAGACTATGTACAATTTCTCTGATCACTGTGTTTAGCCCAGGGCACAAACCACCACATGTAACAATACAAGCACGAACATCAACTGAATTGAAATAAACCTGAGAAATATTGAAGCTTTCTTCTGAGTGAAATATTTCATATCAATAGCTTATAGCTATACTGGTAAATGGAAACAAATTGCATATTGCCATCCTTGAAAAAAGTAGGCATACCTTCTGACGGGGACCAGCACGCCGAAAATGTACTCCTCGCTGACTGTCCTTATGAACAACAATCTACAAAGTGATCAAACAATTTCATAACTATTATCACAATGAAAGAGGATGGATTGGTGAACAAAGGAGCTCTCGGTCAAAAAAAATTTTCATTATAGGCAAAAGAAAAGAGAAACTGACAAGGAATTTGAAAGTAAAATAGAGGGCTTGCTGAATAATTTTGTCCCAGAAAACCAACTCAGAAAAAAAAATTACAAATTTCTTTTGCCCTTTCACTCCAATGGCAAAGTAGATTGGAAACTACTGCAAGACTGAAGAAATGGTTCAGAATGCAAAGTTCAGTTTGGAGATTCTGTAGACACTGAAGAGTCAGCCATGTCTTCCTTTTCATTAGCCTCTACAATAGGTGCAATTAGTTCTTACTCTGTTCACATTTACTTCAGCCTTTTGATCCTTTAAGGAACCCACTATAGTATATGCTCACATAGAGTACGTTTTCTGATGCATCATTTATAGCAGTGGAGTGATAAAAGTGGCCAAAGAATTTCTCGAGAAGTGGTAATTCGATATCATTTTGGATCTATTGTTTCTCCAAAACCCACATCAGATAATAATGGTCCTCTTGCTTTCCAGATAGTTATAGTTGTACTTCAATTATATGACAAACATCCCACTTTGCAGAATCACTAACTCAACTATCACAGACCAATGTAGCTATCTGTTAGTAAGAAAGAAGTACAGACGTTCTCTATGAAAGAATACGGGCAGAACATGTTAGAAAGAAGATTGCACCTTTTGAGGAACTGTATCATCCATGTCAACAAAGTACTGCCTGAAATCATAAAGACAGTCTATAACTTGTCAAGGAACTACTGCATAAAAACTTCCACATTGGCCTGATAGCATTAAAAAAAGAAAGGTTAATAATGGACTCACTTCACAACTGAGTATGCTGGATTAGACCGCAAGGGGTTATCATAAGTCTGTCACCAAGCAATGAAATGAAGAATAAAACCGAGTTAGTATATATATCAACATATAGAGCAACAAACACACATGGTTGAGGGGATTACACAGATACATATTTGAACTAGGTGAAATCAAAGTGTTTCGTGTCTGACAGATACAATTTTTATTTTCTGACTGAAAAAGTGAAGACAACTCTTGCAAAAAGTAGAAGTGAATTTCTCCAACCAAAAAGTATGAACAAAACCAAATGAGAGTGGTAGTAAGAATAGAGATTTCGAATTAGAATCAACTTCAGAGAGAGAAAACAAACAAAGATTAGTAATAACATTTTAAAAGTTGTTGCTTCCTAGAAAAGGGTACAGCCAGGATGAAAACAATGAGCATTTATAAAGCTCTTCTGTAAGAGAAAGTATGCCCCTTGACCATGAAGAGAAAGAGTACGTATAAGAAACTCTTCAGGAGGAAAAGACGGAAATGCATTGCTTGTTTGATCTGAAAGACATAAAAGTTAACTTCGCTCAAGTTTTTTCAACTAAATGAGAATGTGAGAAAATCACAGTTTTGGCCATCTGATATCTCAAAATGTCCTCCTAAATGTAAAACGCGAGAAGTTCATCGTAAAGTCTCAAATAAAATAAATTAAAAATACCATCTAAAAGTGCATGAAGTTAGTGTATCACAAAGCATGATAACTCAAGGTATTAAGTTACTACTCTGCATGAGCTAGAGTTAACATCCTTCATTCATGAATCATTAAGCGTTATTGTGGAACTCATTAGCACATAGCAACACAGCTGATGCCTGTTTCCCAATGTGGCAATGGCTCTCTCCCTCTCCTAAGTCCAATCTCAATCAAAATATATAAACAAATATGGAAATTCATTAGAAAAATTGCTCAATATGTCCACCCCTTTATATTCAATTAAGAACGCGCAAATTATTTAAACAATGTTAGATCTTCCAATAAACTACTAAAACAATACCTGGTTTGCACTTATCTTCAACCCCAATTGGATCCTAGAACCTTTAGGACAAGTCCCTAAAAATCAATTTTTCCAAGAACTCACTAAAATACAACAAAAGTTGATGCATGTTCACTCAACATCTCATAAGCTAAATAAAGATTCATTCTTTTCATAACAAGCCATTGAAATACATACACATAACGACAGAAAATGCACATATATGATAGATTTAGAGAGTAAGAAAGAGTACAGGAAGATTAGGGATGTAATCAGTCAAGTGAGGCACATCTTCAAGTACGTAGCCAAAATCTCCATTCACCACCTTCATTTGATATTTACTCTCTGTACCCATCTTCCCAAAAATTTAAAAAACAATAACACTAATTCAATGGTAACTCAAAAGGGTGTCTAAAAATAGTAGAAAGATTGTATTTTTACAGCAATTGTGATCAACCCAGAATAAAAAGATTGGTTTTTTTTTCCTTTTTGATTCTTGAAATGGGGTAAAAAAATGGATAGTTAGTTGTAAATGCGAAAAAGAAGGTATATATAAGAAGAGAAGATGCTAAAAATAAAGAAGAAGAGCGAGTCAGAGTCAGAATCAGAATCAAAAATGTTGATATGAGGGAGAAAACCAGAAAGCTACGCCGATGGTATTGGAAATAACTGTATGGTGTCTTCAAACGACTAATTCTGCTACTACTGTCATCCGCGTGTTTCGTGGCACCTTGGATATCAAGATTTAAATAAATTTACTTTTTAGTATAATTTTCTCAAATATTTTTTAAATATTTTAAATTGATAATTATCATGACTTATACTACTCTTTACATAGTTTCGTAATATATATAAATTTTGTTTAAAAAAATTTAAAGATTTCATGTCAATTAAAACTAGATTGTTTGAGTCTCGAGAAGCGAAACTAGTTGCATGAATTGAAATAGAGGATGCATATAAAAATAATGGAGATAGAATTTTTACTAAGAAGATTTGAAAATAAATATATTGTATGGGAATGAATTTTGAGTTCCCCAAAACACCAACCTTGAGTTATATAGTGAGGATACAATTTTATATAAACAATATATTTTTTGGTTGATATAGTTTGGATGAACCCCTCGTGATCCCTTAGATTCGTCCATATTAGAAGAAGTATTAATATATTAGTTTATTTTATGATAAAACTCTAGTATTGTAATCTTATTTCACAATGAAATTAAGTAGAGATGTAAATGGATTCACCATCTAATCAATTCAGTGTTATTGAACAACTCTTTTTATTTTGGGGTGGGATAAAAGTTTATATTCTTGTCTTATAATATTCTACAAGTCATTCCGTATATTAGTAAGGCATAATGTATTTTCAATGATAAAAAACACAACAAAAATTGGAAAGTATAAATTCAATTTGAAAACTATAACATATATATACCCAAAAAGTATAACTCCAATCTCTCAAAATTATGACAAATTTTGGAAAAATATTGCTACACAACTTATGATGGATTGATGATTCAACTCTTAATAGTAATATTAGTAGTGATAGAAAGTATTTTGCATTTAATTTGACTATCTTATATACTCTTGGATGCTAACATGAAATCTTTTATTCTAAAATAATTAATGATTATTCTATATAGTAAGAATAAATTAAACTTCAATCGGATTTACATAAAATTTCTTTGAACTCTTCATATTGAATTGTTATTGTTACTATTCAATAAGAATAGCTTTAGTGTTAACTGTATTAATAATTTAAATACTGCAATATTAAAATGACAAAATAAATGTTTTTATGAATTATTTATGACGTACATTTTTTACATGCAAAAATGATGTTACTTATATGAAACTTTTCCCTAGGAAAAAAAAAGAGAGGAGCAAAACCATTAGCCAAATGAAGTCAAAAGGTGGATTCTCAATCAATTGGAGTCTAGAAGCTAACTATTTTTCTCCTTTTTTTCCGTAATTGTAGTCATGGAAGAACAATTGCTTCTTAAATGGGGAATATAATCTCCATGCAAAAATTAATACTAGTCTCTCTCTCATATTACTCGATCACATACCAGATCATAATCGAATTAATTAAAAAAATTCTATTTTACTGCTACAATTAATATGGCCTTTGGAAGTTTAAACAAACTTTAAAGATCTAAAAATATCTTTTTTTTCAAAAGGCTAATTAATATGAACAAAGAATATAATAATAAAGTTGATCAATCTATTAGTGATTTCTTAATTATCATATAAAATAGAAAGTATGCATCTAATATGGGACTGAAAGAGTATTATATTTGATCTCACTTTTCCATTTCACATAAAATTTAATACCATGATAACAACATATCATAAAATTCTGCAGGTCTAAAAATAGTAGGATATAACAAGTTTTATCTTTATTTTTATGAGATAGATAAACTATTTCTCATAAATGGACATTTACATAAAATTCAATATATAATGCTTAGCTTCGCTTTTTTTCCTTTTTCACATATTAGGTAAGATTTTGTATATTATTCTATAGATTAGCAATAATAGATTAAATTGTTAAATAATAGAATTCCTTCATATAGTAACCAATAATTTATCCCTACATTTCTAATGTATGTGTAACTAATCCTTATATTATAAAGAATCTACGACTTAAAATAAATTTGGTCTCATTATATTAAAATTTTATTTTTGACTTAAGAAATTTCAACAATTTATATATATTTATTAAAAGAAATTATGTTTACTTAATTTGTAGAAATACTTTGTAATAAAAGATTTTTCACTTGAACCTCTTTCAAACCATGTAGCTCCCCTCTATTATATGTTATATCTTATAAGATAAAGTTTAGATCTTAAGATTTGTCACAAACCATGCACCATAGTCCATATATGTCTTAAAGTATGATTAATTTGACTAACAAAATTATAGAAAAGCCAAAGACTTGATCCTTTTCCTAGATCCTTCATAGTCTTCACCTTAAGTTTCACCAACTTTGACAAATAAAAGTTTCTAGACAATATGTAATTATGTATAATACTATGCATAAATTTTAGAACTTCAATATTTGCTACACTCCTATAATTAAATCTTGCGCTGCATGTTAAAAAGGACAAAAGTATGACATCATAATTTCTTTTGTGCTAGGATTTGAGTATTGGAACAACTTTCTAACAAGATAAATTTTGTGAACAAACTTTTATGATCATAGTTTTTTTTTTAAAAATAAATGGAAAGTTAAGATTGAGCGCTACAGTTGTTCAAATAAATTATACCCACTTTAACTAATAGAGCGATCTATTATTCTTCATATAGATCGAAGTGAATTTATTTATTCCTTATTAGGCCTAGGTGAATGGGAAATATGTATTCAATGATGCCACATATTGAATAACGTAATTACCATTCTACATACACTATTATATTTCAATCTTTTTACTAATTTAATCATTCTAATATTTTACCTCTAGCCCATTCCATTCTACCTAAACCTATTAATAATCCTCCATCTATAATATCAAAACCTGACTCTGAAATTGAATTGCTTAACTAAAATCAAAGCAAAAACTTCAAAATTTGTTCGATTCATAATGTTTTGAAGTTCAACTTCATTCCATAAGCTTATAATCAAAATTTCAGTCATATTTTAAGAAATTCGATGTTTTCAATCGATGAGTACAAGGTTGACACTATTTCATTTAATTCAATGTCTTTATTGCTAAAAGTTAGCCTATACCTCTTTTTTTTGTGATTTGAGCTAAGATTTTTTGTCTTTATCTTCAATTATATTTTCAAATTAACAATGTAAATGATTAGATGAAGGCTTCAATTTGTAATGAAAGAAGTTTTGATGATTTAGTTACGTTGTAGCTTAGTGTAAGCTTTTTTGTTGTTGTTGTTGATTTGGTCATGAACAATAGTCTAACTTTACATATGAAATTGATTTATTTTTATGTGTTGAGATTGTAAAATATCTTTTGAATCGATTATTTTAACAAACCATGCATGGAGGTTAAAGAAAAATCTCAATTCTTCACCTGGACTCTTATGCAAGGAGAAACCCTCAATTTACTAGATTTTGAAGAGAAATTATGATTGAAATCACGCACATGTGGAAGGAATTAGCATGAAACACACAAGAAAACACTTACCATGAAGTAGGGTGAGCGGGAGGGAAAATTAAGGAGATCAACTGAAGTCAAGTGAAAAAGTGGAAATAAAATAAAATTTTGATTTTCACAAAATTCTAGAAACTACCAGATTTAGCATGCGATGGTCACATATCACCTGCATCTTCTGCGATCTGCATGTTGACTACGGATGAACTTTTACAATAATACTCCCTCCGTTTCAAAAAGATTGGTCTGGTTTGACTTGGCACAAAGTTTAAGAAATTAAAGAAGACTTTTGAATCTTGTGGTCCTAAATTAAAGTTATGTCAAATGTACAAAATTGCCCTTAATCTTGTGGTCTTAAACATGCCACGTGGAAAGCAAAAAGTAAAATGTTACCAAAAATGGAAAGAAGTCATTTTTTTGAAACTGACTAAAAAGGAAAGGAGGTCATTCTTTGTGAAACGGAGAGAGTAGTAAATACTCACATACGAGTCGTTTCATATGTGGCCCTTGTGTGATTTTTGGTACCCTGATGTCCCAAATGTCATACAACTTGAATGTTATATCATTCTTTGATATTTGTATTATTAACAATGAAGTTTTATATGAATATTACTTATTAATTAGTATATTTTTGACTGTACCAGTATGTAAGAATTGATTTATCTATATTATTATATAGATATTAGAGAAGATTTTTTTTATCGTTAAAGATGTTGATATTGAAATAACTGAAAATTATCAAAAAGAACTATAATTGTAAAAAGTACTTGTACAAATCAAATTAGTTATTATTGGTAAGATTTTTAACGACCTAATGACTAATTAATGAACGAAAATTTCTATCGTTAAAAAAACATACAAGTTAAAAATTCTTTAACAATCATTCTTTTTAGCTATTAATAACCTATAATAATCAATTTTAAACTCTTAAAAACATTTTTTTCCTCGCTAAAAATTATTTTTCTTATATTCACAACTTTCATGTTACATTTTACTAAAATAATAACCGTATATGCTCAAAACATGTTAAACAATTAATAGTCATACTTTAGTTAAAAGGAGATTTTTATAATTGTCCGAATCTTCTAATTATTCTATCTACACCAAAAAAAGAAAAATATTGACCATTTACATTAATGAGCTTAACATCAACGCAGCTTCTAGAAAAAGCCATTATCAACCATTTTCACTGAACCATAGATCTTGAATTCAGAGCTACTTTGAAGAAGAAACTGAAGCTGAAACTTGGGTTGAATCAAAGATGTCTTGGCAAACATATGTTGATGAGCACTTGCTTTGTGAGATTGAAGGTAATCATCTCACTTCTGCTGCTATTATTGGCCAAGACGGAACTGTTTGGGCTCAATCTGCCAATTTCCCTCAGGTTTTATTCTATACCCACCTCTAATTTTGCTAGATTTCATCTGGGTTCCTTTTGTTTTTTGCTCTAACTCAGATTCAAGTGGTTTCAGAATTTTATTGATGTTTTACTTTATTAGTTCAGAATTATGAAGTGGGAAGTCGTGGTTTTGTTGAATTGTTGTATATTTGGTGAACTTAGCATGAAAACAGATATATCCCGATGTCTATGGGAGAAGATTTTGGTGTTTTTATTATTAATTTTTTTTTTTGGGAGAGTCTTAAGATAGGAGAAATGAAGGGTGTTAGATGATTATTTTATATTGGAATTAAATAGATCTGAATAGAGCAGAATGGATAGAGAGGATTCATATAGTTGATTGATATTTGTGTACCTCAGAATTTTGGAAGCATGGTAAGGAGGTATATTAGATTATTTGGCTCTTCTAAAGCTTCTGGGTGCTTAAAACCTACAGAAAAAAAACCCAGTAAATTTCCCATCAGCCAATGACTTGGTGGATATAGTTACCCGGTGTATGTGCGGGTGGGGATAACAATTTATCGGTGAAATAATTGATGCGGGCTTAAGTTGCCAAACACCACAATTATCAAAGGAAATCAGGAAGTGTATGGGAAATTGGAATTGTGACCCTCTCTGTGAAGACTGAGATGTAAAATGGTGTACAATATGGAGAGGAATTAACCTGGAATGAGGTAAAAAAATCTTCAGGTGTTTCATTTCTCCTCATTTCTGTAGTTGGTAAAGCTTCTATGAGCTTTACTCTGGTTGAACCTACTGGTGAGAGCCATATCTATTTGGTGGAGTATACTAATGGTGTGCTAATCCAACAAGGTGTTGAACCAATCTTCCCTTGGTTTTCTATTTTTATTTTTCTGAGGGAGTGTGGCAAGTGAGAGTGTATGGTCTAGTGAAGAACATGTCGAAATATTAGAGAAAATGGTGAGAGCCTTACCTGTTTGAAAAAAGGTTAAACTAGAAGATGTGAGCTTGTGGCCTGAAGAAGAATAAGAAGATCTATGTGAAAGAGAATAGCAAGCCAAAGGGAACAAAATGTTAAGGTAGAACTCGAGATCTATTCCTCTCCAGTTAAACTTTTATTGTGAGGGCCAGTCTGATTCGAAAACCTCCAGTTCTTAACAGATCTCCCCCTTTTCTTTTGACTTGGAACAATGCGGATCTCAGAAAGGGGATATAATGTCTGATTAATTGTGCTGAAGCTTCAGTTTACAGCTATAGCAACTTAGCTAAATAGTTGAGAAACTTTGCATTCATGATGATTGCTGTTCTCGATTGGTTTTATGCTAGTGTGAAGATTACATCTCATAAAGGTGGTATTTTAAATGGTATATTATGTGCTTTTAATGTAGTTTTCCTCTGTTTTTCACTCTTTCCTTTCATAGTTGTTATCTCCTCTTCATTTTACTAAACTGCCTGCCCGAGGTCAGTGGTAGAAGCCCAGATACGGGGTTGCCGAATCCACTTTTTCACAAGCAATGTACTTCTTTTAAGAAATTCATTAAATATGTACAAATATTAAATTTATTACCCAATTATCTTCATTGTAATCTAGAACCGATAAAGTTGAAATCCTAGCACTAGAGTCTAGAGCCACCTCCCTCTGTGCCCACCACCATTTCCCTTGGGAAGCATGGTGAGTAAATAGGGGATGGGTGGTAGAGGCCATTTTTTCTTTTTTAGAGACACATGCTAAATGAGGAGGAAGTTTCGTTTAGCCAACAGATGTTACATGTGCTCATGCAACCCAAAATCTATCAATCACCTGTTTCTTCATTGCACTGTTGCCACAGATCTTTGGAACATGTTATTTTCTCTCTTTGGTATGACTTGGGCCATGCCAGGCACTTTGAGAGAGGCTTTTGTGTGTTGGAGTTCCTGGAAAGTAGGGAAGGGTTCCTGCTTGTATTTTGTGGTGCTTATGGATAGAGAGGAACAAAAGATGTTTTGATGGCATCCCAACTTCCATTTCCTCTCTTAAAGCTAGTTGTTTGATTAGTCTTTTTAGTTGGGTAAACCACTCCTATGTAATTACTGTTGAATCTTTCCAAGAATTTATTAACTCCATAGATGTATGTTGATAGTTGTGATAGCTTTTTTGCCTTCCTGGTAGCTGATAATCTCTTTGTAATGCTCGCATCTTCTTGATGCTTTTTGCTAATGATATCCTTCTTATTTCATAAAAAAAAAGAGACACGTGATCATTTTTTGTTTTCAAATTGTCTATTATTGAATTATTTGTTGAACTTTGATGTATGTTTTATGGCAGTTCAAGCCAGAAGAAATAACAGGCATCATGAATGACTTCGCGGAACCTGGAACACTTGCTCCAACTGGTTTGTATCTTGGGGGAACAAAATACATGGTGATTCAAGGAGAGCCAGGAGCTGTGATCCGAGGGAAGAAGGTACATGATCCTTGTTTTTTTTCAAAAGAAGGTTTTAATGCTTTAACTCACTTGGGCTTCGTTGAGTTGCTGGAACGACCTGTTGGGGTTGGACAAATTTTTGTCCCTTCTCCCATTTGATGATACAAGCTTACATAAGAACTTCCCTTGAATGTTAAAATAATTAATCATCCTCCCAAGTATCTTTTGGTCACAGTAATGAACTAAATGATATCCTTTGGAAATGGGGAGCTTGAGGGCCTTTGGTTTCTGTTTTAATGTTCATTATTCAGTGCGATTGTTTGTTTACCAACAAATTAATTTGTTCTCTGTAATATTTTATATTCAGTGGTGAGTGGTGACTCAGTCTGGATGTGGTTGTTATTTTCAGGGTCCAGGTGGTATCACCATTAAGAAGACCAACCAGGCTTTGATCATTGGAATATATGATGAGCCGATGACTCCTGGACAGTGCAATATGATTGTTGAAAGGTTGGGTGACTATCTTGTTGAACAAGGTCTCTAGGCATATTGGTAAGTTGACTCCAAATTTCTGCCATTGGCATGGGTTTTCTCTGTCTCTTTAATTCCACACTTTAATTATAATGAGTTGAATATTTTTGCAGTGTATTACTGTGATCCTTACATAGTTGTGGCCGTTAACAAGTCATCATGTGTGCTGTTTACTGAGGAGAAGTTTGTAATCATCAACTGCTCTATGATTGTATTTCTTTGTTCTATGTTTTTAGTGATATAAGATTTTGCCATTGAGCACTTGGTTGGTTATATATAATGGAGAATTGCTTAAATTTGGATTTTTGATCTGTTGTCATTTTGCTTGGTCGTGGTGTTTATATATGGTGGGATCTCGATTCTTCAGTAAAAATGATATTTGCTCAGCAGGATTTTGAGTTGTAGGAGTTTCTTTAAACCTTTTATTGTAAGTCAGTTTTGTGAATCCATAAATATACCAACGTGAAGGGTGAAATTAATTTATTAACAGCCACATTCAGCTCAATTATTATTCAAATCGTAAATTAAATGAGTACAAGATCAACGGAGAAGTTTGTAATCATCAAGTGCTCTATCATTTCTGGAAGTCTTTTTCATAAGGGTTTAGGCATTTGTGCCCATAGATTGATGGACAGGCAGACACACCATCCAAACTCTCAATGATATAATGTCGAGGACTTGCACGATTACCTCTAACTGAATTTGCTTATAATAACAATTATCGTTTCATCATTCAGATAGCTAGCTCCCTTCAAGGCATTTTATGGGAGAAGATGTAGGTCTTCTATTGGTTGGTTCAAGGTGAGACTGCTTTGATAGGGCTAATTAGACTTGGCCTCTCAAGCCTTGAAAAAAATTTGTACCTTGATTAGGAGACCTGCTCAAAGTCTACATAAATCTTATTCGGATGTGGCGTTTAAGGTTGATGATTAAGTTTTCTTGAAAGTTTCACCATGAGGGGGTGATCCAATTTGGTAAAGATGAAAAACTTAGTTCTTGATATTATAACGCCCTACAAATGAATACGCATCACTAAGCATACAAAAATTAGCCTGAAATTTTCAGTCCTAGGTATATCAGGTCAAGAACACACGTCTTAATCTATTTTTTTGGGTACGTTTACTAACGATTTGAATATTTACTAAAGTGAATTGAACAAAATAGAGTGTAATAAATATTTATTGATCTGAATGATTTAGTATGTTTGCAAGCATGCCAGGAAGCTCTAGCCTCAACTTGGAGAGTATCCTCGTATGAATATATTAAGCAAACATTCAAATCAAAATCGAAGTAAACTTGAAACTCAAGAAAATAGTATGTCGTTGTTATATATATTGTCATTATATTATTTGAAATCAGAATGTCTCAAAAAATGAATAAAGTAAACTATTAATAGGTTATTGTAACCAATAAAAAAAATTCCACCATAATCCTAGTACGATAGTAAACGGTTTTGTATGTGGATATACCATCAAATATTTCTGTCATGCTCAAAGTCCTTAAATTTCATTTTGGCACTTCAACTCAATCTTGTTCCATTTTAATTCTTCAATTTCAATTTTTATATTCCATTTAGGCACTTCTAAGTGATGTGGCAGAGTGTGTGCATCACACTTTCTCTAAGAGAGTGAAAAACCAAAAAAAAAATATTTTTTTAAAATAATAACAGATTAACCTTTCAACTCTATTTTTTTATGTACCATTTAAACACAAAATATTAATTTTATGATTTCTTTATTTCTATATATGCTCTTCAACTACAATTTTGTATTTTAAAAATCAGCGTTCATCCGTTAGCTATTGTAAAAAAATAAAATTGACGGATGATCATTGATTTTTTTTTAAAAAAGTAACAATTTCTTTTTGAGAGTTTTCCTATATTTTTGCGTGAAATATAACCGACAAAAGTGCGTTGATTTTCTTTCTTAAGAACATCAATGACAACCTAATGAAGTCTATTGAGTTTCAACATTTTTTATAGTCTTATTAATTAGCAATGAACATGAGGTTTTTTTACTTGTATTTAGTTGAATGAAAAATTAGAAAGATGGTATTTGAGTTAGTCCAAATAGACTAGATATGAAAAAATATATGTGGTGTTATTTAATTTAATTAATTGTTTTAAAAAGAAAACCAACACACTTTCATCGATTATTTTTTCACACAATAATGTACAAAAACTATATAAAAAATATTTTTCAAAAAATTAATGTTCATCCATTATTTTATTTTATTTTTTAAAAAAAGAAGATATGACGTTGATTTTTAAAATGGAACTTTGTTGATTCATGGAGTGTGAAGTACACACATCCCACTTTGTTGATTCTTTGGAAAAAAAAATGCCTAAATGGAACATAAAAATTAGAATGAAACGAGGTTAAGTTGGAGTGCTAAAATGAAATTTAATAACAAGTTTAAGAGTCTGCATATGTATTTGACCGCTAAAATCTTTACGAGTTTGTCTCGGCTAATGTACCTTGCCACCGTGTCTTTTGTCATTTCTTCCATGTCATCTAGGGCATAAACGCTTTCCCCTATACCTTTCCGAAGGCTACATTCCTAAAAGGATTAATTTCTTGAGTCTTTGTATATTCTTCGGACATCGTCTCCATGCATCCATCTCTTACTAAACCATGTGACATAAGCAAGTTTTCTTTAAGGGTAAATCATTGATGACTTTCTAAAGTTGGCATCAAATTTCAGTTAGACACTTCAACTGAGAGATGTTTATTTTGAACACCTTATATAGGGTTTCGCTATGTCATTTTGACATTTATTTGACAATAAGCAAAAAGTTGAAGGAGAATGTAATACACTTGTTGATGACGTGACAACCAACCAATTAAATGATTACATGTGTAATTTTAAGTTAAAAATTATTTTAAAATCTATTTAGTAAATAAAATAAAAATATTATTCTAAAAAAATCAATT